>CM030885.1:1121372-1154903 GCA_018132145.1 Boehmeria nivea var. tenacissima | reverse complement strand
ATTTAGTTTTTGCGCGAAATGAATTTTTAAGGCTTGTTGGAGCTCCAAATGAGTCCCTAATACTTATTATAATATATTATATGTTCAAATACTCAGTTGGGATCAAAACAACTTTGCTAGAGTCACTTGAGCCAAAAAAGTATTTTAAAGGCTATATTTGGCAAAACTAGTTATATCGACTTAGTTTTTGCGAAATGAATTTTTAAGGCTTGTTGGAGCTCCAAATGAGTCCCTAATACTTATTATAATATATTATATGTTCAAATACTCAGTTGGGATCAAAACAACTTTGCTAGAGTCACTTGAGCCAAAAAAGTATTTTAAGGGCTATATTTCGGTAAAACTAGTTATAAGGACTTAGTTTTTTTGCGAAATGACTTTTTAAGGCTTGTTGGAGCTCCAAATGAGTCCCTAATACTTATTATAATATATTATATGTTCAAATACTCAGTTGGGATCAAAACAACTTTGCTAGAGTCACTTCGGAGCCAAAAAAGTATTTTAAGGGCTATATTTCGGCAAAACTAGTTATAACGACTTAGTTTTTGCGCGAAATGACTTTTTAAGGCTTGTTGGAGCTCCAAATGAGTCCCTAATACTTATTATAATATATTATATGTTCAAATACTCAGTTGGGATCAAAACAACTTTGCTAGAGTCACTTGAGCCAAAAAAGATTTTTAAGGCTATATTTCGGCCAAAACTAGTTATAACGACTTAGTTTTTGCGCAAATGAATTTTTAAGGCTTGTTGGAGCTCCAAATGAGTCCCTAATACTTATTATAATATATTATATGTTCAAATACTCAGTTGGGATCAAAACAACTTTGCTATAGTCACTTCGGAGCCAAAAAAGTATTTTAAAGGCTATATTTCGGCAAAACTAGTTATAACGACTTAGTTTTTGCGCGAAATGAATTTTTAAGGCTTGTTGGAGCTCCAAATGAGTCCCTAATACTTATTATAATATATTATATGTTCAAATACTCAGTTGGGATCAAAACAACTTTGCTAGAGTCACTTCGGAGCCAAAAAAGTATTTTAAAGGCTATATTTCAGCAAAACTAGTTATAACGACTTAGTTTTTGCGCGAAATGAATTTTTAAAGGCTTGTTGGAGCTCCAAATGAGTCCCTAATACTTATTATAATATATTATATGTTCAAATACTCAGTTGGGATCAAAACAACTTTGCTATAGTCACTTTTCGAGCCAAAAAAGTATTTTAAAGGCTATATTTCGGCAAAACTAGTTATAACGACTTAGTTTTTTCGCGAAATGAATTTTTAAGGCTTGTTGGAGCTCCAAATGAGTCCCTAATACTTATTATAATATATTATATGTTCAAATACTCAGTTGGGATCAAAACAACTTTGCTAGAGTCACTTGGAGCCAAAAAAGTATTTTAAGGGCTATATTTCGGCAAAACTAGTTATAACGACTTACTTAGTTTTGCGCGAAATGAATTTTTAAGGCTTGTTGGAGCTCCAAATGAGTCCCTAATACTTATTATAATATATTATATGTTCAAATACTCAGTTGGGATCAAAACAACTTTGCTAGAGTCACTTGGAGCCAAAAAATATTTTTAAGGCTATATTTCGGCAAAACTAGTTATAACGACTTAGTTTTTGTGCGAAAATGAATTTTTAAGGCTTGTTGGAGCTCCAAATGAGTCCCTAATACTTATTATAATATATTATATGTTCAAATACTCAGTTGGGATCAAAACAACTTTGCTAGAGTCACTTGAGCCAAAAGAAGTATTTTAAAGGCTATATTTAGGCAAAACTAGTTATAACGACTTAGTTTTTTGCGCGAAATGAATTTTTAAGGCTTGTTGGAGCTCCAAATGAGTCCCTAATACTTATTATAATATATTATATGTTCAAATACTCAGTTGGGATCAAAACAACTTTGCTAGAGTCACTTGAGCCAAAAAAGTATTTTAAAGGCTATATTTCGGCAAAACTAGTTATAACGACTTAGTTTTTGCGCGAAATGAATTTTTAAGGCTTTTGGAGCTCCAAATGAGTCCCTAATACTTATTATAATATATTATATGTTCAAATACTCAGTTGGGATCAAAACAACTTTGCTAGAGTCACTTGGAGCCAAAAAAGTATTTTAAAGGCTATATTTCGGCAAAACTAGTTATAACGACTTAGTTTTTGGTGCGCAAATGAATTTTTAAGGCTTGTTGGAGCTCCAAATGAGTCCCTAATACTTATTATAATATATTATATGTTCAAATACTCAGTTGGGATCAAAACAACTTTGCTAGAGTCACTTGAGCCAAAAAAGTATTTTAAAGGCTATATTTCGGCAAAACTAGTTATAACGACTTAGTTTTTGCGAAATGAATGAATTTTTAAGGCTTGTTGGAGCTCCAAATGAGTCCCTAATACTTATTATAATATATTATATGTTCAAATACTCAGTTTGGATCAAAACAACTTTGCTATAGTCACTTGAGCCAAAAAAGTATTTTAAGGGCTATATTTCGGCAAAACTAGTTATAAACTTAGTTTTTGCGCGAAATGAATTTTTAAGGCTTGTTGGAGCTCCAAATGAGTCCCTAATACTTATTATAATATATTATATGTTCAAATACTCAGTTGGGATCAAAACAACTTTGCTAGAGTCACTTGAGCCAAAAAAAGTATTTTAAAGGCTATATTTCGGCAAAACTAGTTATAATGACTTAGTTTTTGCGCGAAATGAATTTTTAAGGCTTGTTGGAGCTCCAAATGAGTCCCTAATACTTATTATAATATATTATATGTTCAAATACTCAGTTGGGATCAAAACAACTTTGCTAGAGTCACTTGAGCCAAAAAGTATTTTAAAGTATTTTAAGGCTATATTTCGCAAAACTAGTTATAACGACTTAGTTTTTGCGCAAAATGAATTTTTAAGGCTTGTTGGAGCTCCAAATGAGTCCTTAATACTTATTATAATATATTATATGTTCAAATACTCAGTTTGGATCAAAACAACTTTGCTATAGTCACTTGGAGCCAAAAAAGTATTTTAAAGGCTATATTTCGCAAAACTAGTTATAACGACTTAGTTTTTGCGTGAAATGAATTTTTAAGGCTTGTTGGAGCTCCAAATGAGTCCCTAATACTTATTATAATATATTATATGTTCAAATACTCAGTTGGGATCAAAACAACTTTGCTAGAGTCACTTCGGAGCCAAAAAAGTATTTTAAAGGCTATATTTCGGCAAAACTAGTTATAACGACTTAGTTTTTGCGAAATGAAATTTTTTTAAGGCTTGTTGGAGCTCCAAATGAGTCCCTAATACTTATTATAATATATTATATGTTCAAATACTCAGTTGGGATCAAAACAACTTTGCTAGAGTCACTTCGGAGCCAAAAAAGTATTTTGAAGGCTATATTTCGGCAAAACTAGTTATAACGACTTAGTTTTTGCGAGAAATGAATTTTTAAGGCTTGTTGGAGCTCCAAATGAGTCCCTAATACTTATTATAATATATTATATGTTCAAATACTCAGTTGGGATCAAAACAACTTTGCTAGAGTCACTTCGGAGCCAAAAAAAGTATTTTAAAGGCTATATTTCGGCAAAACTAGTTATAACGACTTAGTTTTTGCGGAAAATGAATTTTTAAGGCTTGTTGGAGCTCCAAATGAGTCCCTAATACTTATTATAATATATTATATGTTCAAATACTCAGTTGGGATCAAAACAACTTTGCTAGAGTCACTTCGGAGCCAAAAAAGTATTTTAAAGGCTATATTTCGGCAAAACTAGTTATAACGACTTAGTTTTTATGCGAAATGAATTTTTAAGGCTTGTTGGAGCTCCAAATGAGTCCCTAATACTTATTATAATATATTATATGTTCAAATACTCAGTTGGGATCAAAACAACTTTGCTAGAGTCACTTGGACCAAAAAAGTATTTTGAAGGCTATATTTCGGCAAAACTAGTTATAACGACTTAGTTTTTACGCGAAATGAATTTTTAAGGCTTGTTGGAGCTCCAAATGAGTCCCTAATACTTATTATAATATATTATATGTTCAAATACTCAGTTTGGATCAAAACAACTTTGCTATAGTCACTTCAGAGCCAAAAAAGTATTTTAAGGGCTATATTTCGGCAAAACTAGTTATAACGACTTAGTTTTTGCGCGAAATGAATTTTTAAGGCTTGTTGGAGCTCCAAATGAGTCCCTAATACTTATTATAATATATTATATGTTCAAATACTCAGTTGGGATCAAAACAACTTTGCTAGAGTCACTTCGGAGCCAAAAAAGTATTTTAAAGGCTATATTTCGGCAAAACTAGTTATAACGACTTAGTTTTTAAGCGAAATGACTTTTTAAGGCTTGTTGGAGCTCCAAATGAGTCCCTAATACTTATTATAATATATTATATGTTCAAATACTCAGTTGGGATCAAAACAACTTTGCTAGAGTCACTTCGGAGCCAAAAAAGTATTTTAAAGGCTATATTTCGACAAAACTAGGCTTGTTGGAGCTCCAAATGAGTCCCTAATACTTATTATAATATATTATATGTTCAAATACTCAGTTGGGATCAAAACAACTTTGCTAGAGTCACTTCGGAGCCAAAAAAGTATTTTAAAGGCTATATTTCGCAAAACTAGTTATAACGACTTAGTTTTTGCGCGAAATGAATTTTTAAGGCTTGTTGGAGCTCCAAATGAGTCCCTAATACTTATTATAATATATTATATGTTCAAATACTCAGTTGGGATCAAAACAACTTTGCTATAGTCACTTGAGCCAAAAAATTTTTTTAAAGGTATATTGGCAAAACTAGTTATAACGACTTAGTTTTTGCGAAATGAATTTTTAAGGCTTGTTGGAGCTCCAAATGAGTCCCTAATACTTATTATAATATATTATATGTTCAAATACTCAGTTGGGATCAAAACAACTTTGCTAGAGTCACTTGAGCCAAAAAAGTATTTTAAAGGCTATATTTCTGCAAACTAGTTATAACGACTTAGTTTTTTGTGAAAATGAATTTTTAAAGCTTGTTGGAGCTCCAAATGAGTCCCTAATACTTATTATAATATATTATATGTTCAAATACTCAGTTGGGATCAAAACAACTTTGCTAGAGTCACTTGGAGCCAAAAAAGTATTTTAAAGGCTATATTTCGGCAAAACTAGTTATAACGACTTAGTTTTTGCGAAATGAATTTTTAAAGGCTTGTTGGAGCTCCAAATGAGTCCCTAATACTTATTATAATATATTATATGTTCAAATACTCAGTTGGGATCAAAACAACTTTGCTAGAGTCACTTGAGCCAAAAAGTATTTTTTAAGGCTATATTTCGGCAAAACTAGTTATAACGTTAACTTAGTTTTTTTGCGAAATGAATTTTTAAGGCTTGTTGGAGCTCCAAATGAGTCCCTAATACTTATTATAATATATTATATGTTCAAATACTCAGTTGGGATCAAAACAACTTTGCTAGAGTCACTTGAGCCAAAAAAGTATTTTAAAAGGCTATATTTCGGCAAAACTAGTTATAACGACTTAGTTTTTGCGAAATGAATTTTTAAGGCTTGTTGGAGCTCCAAATGAGTCCCTAATACTTATTATAATATATTATATGTTCAAATACTCAGTTGGGATCAAAACAACTTTGCTAGAGTCACTTAGAGCCAAAAAAGTATTTTAAGGGCTATATTTCGGCAAAACTAGTTATAACGACTTAGTTTTTTGCGAAATGAATTTTTAAGGCTTGTTGGAGCTCCAAATGAGTCCCTAATACTTATTATAATATATTATATGTTCAAATACTCAGTTGGGATCAAAACAACTTTGCTAGAGTCACTTGGAGCCAAAAAAGTATTTTAAAGGCTATATTTCGGCAAAACTAGTTATAACGACTTAGTTTTTTGCGCGAAATGAATTTTTTAAGGCTTGTTGGAGCACCAAATGAGTCCCTAATACTTATTATAATATATTATATGTTCAAATACTCAGTTGGGATCAAAACAACTTTGCTAGAGTCACTTGAGCCAAAAAAGTATTTTGAAAGGCTATATTTCGGCAAAACTAGTTATAACGACTTAGTTTTTTTTGCGCGAAATGAATTTTTAAGGCTTGTTGGAGCTCCAAATGAGTCCCTAATACTTATTATAATATATTATATGTTCAAATACTCAGTTTGGATCAAAACAACTTTGCTAGAGTCACTTGGAGCCAAAAAAGTATTTTAAAGGCTATATTTCGGCAAAACTAGTTATAACGACTTAGTTTTTTGCGCGAAATGAATTTTTAAGGCTTGTTGGAGCTCCAAATGAGTCCCTAATACTTATTATAATATATTATATGTTCAAATACTCAGTTGGGATCAAAACAACTTTGCTAGAGTCACTTGAGCCAAAAATTTATTTTAAAGGCTATATTTCGGCAAAACTAGTTATAACGACTTAGTTTTTTGCGCGAAATGAATTTTTAAAGGCTTGTTGGAGCTCCAAATGAGTCCCTAATACTTATTATAATATATTATATGTTCAAATACTCAGTTGGGATCAAAACAACTTTGCTAGAGTCACTTGGAGCCAAAAAAGTATTTTAAAGGCTATATTTAGGCAAAACTAGTTATAACGACTTAGTTTTTGCGCGAAATGAATTTTTAAAGGCTTGTTGGAGCTCCAAATGAGTCCCTAATACTTATTATAATATATTATATGTTCAAATACTCAGTTGGGATCAAAACAACTTTGCTATAGTCACTTGAGCCAAAAAAGTATTTTAAAGGCTATATTTCGGCAAAACTAGTTATAACGACTTAGTTTTTGCGCGAAAATGAATTTTTAAGGCTTGTTGGAGCTCCAAATGAGTCCCTAATACTTATTATAATATATTATATGTTCAAATACTCAGTTGGGATCAAAACAACTTTGCTAGAGTCACTTGGAGCCAAAAAAAGTATTTTAAGGCTATATTTCGGCAAAACTAGTTATAACGACTTAGTTTTTGCGAAAATGAATTTTTAAGGCTTGTTGGAGCACCAAATGAGTCCCTAATACTTATTATAATATATTATATGTTCAAATACTCAGTTGGGATCAAAACAACTTTGCTAGAGTCACTTCGGAGCCAAAAAAGTATTTTAAAGGCTATATTTCGGCAAAACTAGTTATAACGACTTAGTTTTTGCGCGAAATGAATTTTTAAAGCTTGTTGGAGCTCCAAATGAGTCCCTAATACTTATTATAATATATTATATGTTCAAATACTCAGTTGGGATCAAAACAACTTTGCTAGAGTCACTTCGGAGCCAAAAAAGTATTTTAAAGGCTATATTTCGAAAAAACTAGTTATAACGACTTAGTTTTTGTGCGAAATGAATTTTTAAGGCTTGTTGGAGCTCCAAATGAGTCCCTAATACTTATTATAATATATTATATGTTCAAATACTCAGTTGGGATCAAAACAACTTTGCTAGAGTCACTTCGGAGCCAAAAAAGTATTTTAAAGGCTATATTTCGGCAAAACTAGTTATAACGACTTAGTTTTTGCGCGAAATGACTTTTTAAGGCTTGTTGGAGCTCCAAATGAGTCCCTAATACTTATTATAATATATTATATGTTCAAATACTCAGTTGGGATCAAAACAACTTTGCTAGAGTCACTTCGGAGCCAAAAAAGTATTTTAAAGGCTATATTTCGCAAAACTAGTTATAACGACTTAGTTTTTGGTGAAATGAATTTTTAAGGCTTGTTGGAGCTCCAAATGAGTCCCTAATACTTATTATAATATATTATATGTTCAAATACTCAGTTGGGATCAAAACAACTTTGCTAGAGTCACTGGAGCCAAAAAAAGTATTTTTAAGGGCTATATTTGGCAAAACTAGTTATAACGACTTAGTTTTTGCGCGAAATGAATTTTTTAAGGCTTGTTGGAGCTCCAAATGAGTCCCTAATACTTATTATAATATATTATATGTTCAAATACTCAGTTGGGATCAAAACAACTTTGCTAGAGTCACTTCGGAGCCAAAAAAAGTATTTTAAGGGCTATATTTCGGCAAAACTAGTTATAACGACTTAGTTTTTGCGCGAAATGAATTTTTTAAGGCTTGTTGGAGCTCCAAATGAGTCCCTAATACTTATTATAATATATTATATGTTCAAATACTCAGTTGGGATCAAAACAACTTTGCTAGAGTCACTTCGAGCCAAAAAAGTATTTTAAAGGCTATATTTCGGCAAAACTAGTTATAACGACTTAGTTTTTTACGCGAAATGAATTTTTAAGGCTTGTTGGAGCTCCAAATGAGTCCCTAATACTTATTATAATATATTATATGTTCAAATACTCAGTTTGGATCAAAACAACTTTGCTATAGTCACTTGAGCCAAAAAAGTATTTTAAAGGCTATATTTCGGCAAAACTAGTTATAACGACTTAGTTTTTGTGCGAAATGAATTTTTAAAGGCTTGTTGGAGCTCCAAATGAGTCCCTAATACTTATTATAATATATTATATGTTCAAATACTCAGTTGGGATCAAAACAACTTTGCTAGAGTCACTTGAGCCAAAAAAGTATTTTAAAAGGCTATATTTCGGAAAAAACTAGTTATAACGACTTAGTTTTTGCGCGAAATGAATTTTTAAGGCTTGTTGGAGCTCCAAATGAGTCCCTAATACTTATTATAATATATTATATGTTCAAATACTCAGTTGGGATCAAAACAACTTTGCTAGAGTCACTTGAGCCAAAAAAGTATTTTAAAGGCTATATTTCGGCAAAAAACTAGTTATAACGACTTAGTTTTTGCGAAATGAATTTTTAAGGCTTGTTGGAGCTCCAAATGAGTCCCTAATACTTATTATAATATATTATATGTTCAAATACTCAGTTTGGATCAAAACAACTTTGCTATAGTCACTTCGGAGCCAAAAAAGTATTTTAAGGGCTATATTTCGGCAAAACTAGTTATAACGACTTAGTTTTTTGCGCGAAATGAATTTTTTAAGGCTTGTTGGAGCTCCAAATGAGTCCCTAATACTTATTATAATATATTATATGTTCAAATACTCAGTTGGGATCAAAACAACTTTGCTAGAGTCACTACTGAGCCAAAAAATTATTTTAAGGGCTATATTTCGGCAAAACTAGTTATAACGACTTAGTTTTTGCGCGAAATGAATTTTTAAGGCTTGTTGGAGCTCCAAATGAGTCCCTAATACTTATTATAATATATTATATGTTCAAATACTCAGTTGGGATCAAAACAACTTTGCTAGAGTCACTTCGGAGCCAAAAAAGTATTTTAAAGGCTATATTTCGGCAAAACTAGTTATAACGACTTAGTTTTTCGCGAAATGAATTTTTAAGGCTTGTTGGAGCTCCAAATGAGTCCCTAATACTTATTATAATATATTATATGTTCAAATACTCAGTTTGGATCAAAACAACTTTGCTAGAGTCACTTGAGCCAAAAAAAGTATTTTAAAAGGCTATATTTCGGCAAAACTAGTTATAACGACTTAGTTTTTGCGCGAAATGAATTTTTAAGGCTTGTTGGAGCTCCAAATGAGTCCCTAATACTTATTATAATATATTATATGTTCAAATACTCAGTTGGGATCAAAACAACTTTGCTAGAGTCACTTGAGCCAAAAAGGTTATTTTAAAGGCTATATTTTTGCAAAACTAGTTATAACGACTTAGTTTTTGAGCGAAATGAATTTTTTTAGGCTTGTTGGAGCTCCAAATGAGTCCCTAATACTTATTATAATATATTATATGTTCAAATACTCAGTTGGGATCAAAACAACTTTGCTAGAGTCACTTGGAGCCAAAAAAAGTATTTTAAAGGCTATATTTACGCAAAACTAGTTATAACGACTTAGTTTTTGCGCGAAATGAATTTTTAAAGAGCTTGTTGGAGCTCCAAATGAGTCCCTAATACTTATTATAATATATTATATGTTCAAATACTCAGTTTGGATCAAAACAACTTTGCTATAGTCACTTCAGAGCCAAAAAGTATTTTAAGGGCTATATTTCGGCAAAACTAGTTATAACGACTTAGTTTTTGCGCGAAAATGAATTTTTTAAGGCTTGTTGGAGCTCCAAATGAGTCCCTAATACTTATTATAATATATTATATGTTCAAATACTCAGTTGGGATCAAAACAACTTTGCTAGAGTCACTTCGAGCCAAAAAAGTATTTTAAAGGCTATATTTCGGCAAAAACTAGTTATAACGACTTAGTTTTTTGCGCGAAATGAATTTTTAAGGCTTGTTGGAGCTCCAAATGAGTCCCTAATACTTATTATAATATATTATATGTTCAAATACTCAGTTGGGATCAAAACAACTTTGCTAGAGTCACTTCGGAGCCAAAAAAGTATTTTGAAGGCTATATTTCGGCAAAACTAGTTATAACGACTTAGTTTTTGGGTTGAAATGAATTTTTAAGGCTTGTTGGAGCTCCAAATGAGTCCCTAATACTTATTATAATATATTATATGTTCAAATACTCAGTTGGGATCAAAACAACTTTGCTAGAGTCACTGAGCCAAAAAAGTATTTTTAAGCTATATTTCGGCAAAACTAGTTATAACGACTTAGTTTTTACGCGAAATGAATTTTTAAGGCTTGTTGGAGCTCCAAATGAGTCCCTAATACTTATTATAATATATTATATGTTCAAATACTCAGTTGGGATCAAAACAACTTTGCTATAGTCACTTGAGCCAAAAAATTATTTTTTGAAGGCTATATTTCTGACAAAACTAGTTATAACGACTTAGTTTTTGCGCGAAATGAATTTTTAAGGATTGTTGGAGCTCCAAATGAGTCCCTAATACTTATTATAATATATTATATGTTCAAATACTCAGTTGGGATCAAAACAACTTTGCTATGATCACTTCGAGCCAAAAAAGTATTTTAAAGGCTATATTTCGGCAAAACTAGTTATAACGACTTAGTTTTTCGCGAAATGAATTTTTAAGGCTTGTTGGAGCTCCAAATGAGTCCCTAATACTTATTATAATATATTATATGTTCAAATACTCAGTTGGGATCAAAACAACTTTGCTAGAGTCACTTGGAGCCAAAAAAAGTATTTTAAGGGCTATATTTCGGCAAAACTAGTTATAACGACTTAGTTTTTGCGCGAAATGAATTTTTAAGGCTTGTTGGAGCTCCAAATGAGTCCCTAATACTTATTATAATATATTATATGTTCAAATACTCAGTTGGGATCAAAACAACTTTGCTATAGTCACTTCGGAGCCAAAAAAGTATTTTTTGGGCTATATTTCGGCAAAACTAGTTATAACGACTTAGTTTTTGCGCGAAATGAATTTTTAAGGCTTGTTGGAGCTCCAAATGAGTCCCTAATACTTATTATAATATATTATATGTTCAAATACTCAGTTGGGATCAAAACAACTTTGCTATAGTCACTTGAGCCAAAAAAGTATTTTAAAGGCTATATTTCGCCAAAACTAGTTATAACGACTTAGTTTTTGCGCGAAATGAATTTTTTAGGCTTGTTGGAGCTCCAAATGAGTCCCTAATACTTATTATAATATATTATATGTTCAAATACTCAGTTGGGATCAAAACAACTTTGCTAGAGTCACTTGAGCCAAAAAATTATTTTAAAGGCTATATTTGCAAAACTAGTTATAACGACTTAGTTTTTGCGCGAAATGAATTTTTAAGGCTTGTTGGAGCTCCAAATGAGTCCCTAATACTTATTATAATATATTATATGTTCAAATACTCAGTTGGGATCAAAACAACTTTGCTAGAGTCACTTGAGCCAAAAAAGTATTTTAAAGGCTATATTTCGGCAAAACTAGTTATAACGACTTAGTTTTTGCGCGAAATGAATTTTTTAAGGCTTGTTGGAGCTCCAAATGAGTCCCTAATACTTATTATAATATATTATATGTTCAAATACTCAGTTGGGATCAAAACAACTTTGCTAGAGTCACTTCGAGCCAAAAAAAGTATTTTAAAGGCTATATTTCGGCAAAACTAGTTATAACGACTTAGTTTTTGCGCGAAATGAATTTTTTAAGGCTTGTTGGAGCTCCAAATGAGTCCCTAATACTTATTATAATATATTATATGTTCAAATACTCAGTTGGGATCAAAACAACTTTGCTAGAGTCACTTGAGCCAAAAATTTATATTTTTAAAGGCTATATTTCGGCAAAACTAGTTATAACGACTTAGTTTTTCGCGAAATGAATTTTTAAGGCTTGTTGGAGCTCCAAATGAGTCCCTAATACTTATTATAATATATTATATGTTCAAATACTCAGTTGGGATCAAAACAACTTTGCTATAGTCACTTGAGCCAAAAAAGTATTTTAAAGGCTATATTTCGGCAAAACTAGTTATAACGACTTAGTTTTTGTGCGAAAATGAATTTTTAAGGCTTGTTGGAGCTCCAAATGAGTCCCTAATACTTATTATAATATATTATATGTTCAAATACTCAGTTGGGATCAAAACAACTTTGCTAGAGTCACTTGAGCCAAAAAAATTTTTTTTAAGGGCTATATTTCGAAAAACTAGTTATAACGACTTAGTTTTTGCGCGAAATGAATTTTTTAAGGCTTGTTGGAGCTCCAAATGAGTCCCTAATACTTATTATAATATATTATATGTTCAAATACTCAGTTGGGATCAAAACAACTTTGCTAGAGTCACTTGAGCCAAAAAAGTATTTTAAAGGCTATATTTCGGCAAAACTAGTTATAACGACTTAGTTTTTTTTTGCGAAATGAATTTTTATAAGGCTTGTTGGAGCTCCAAATGAGTCCCTAATACTTATTATAATATATTATATGTTCAAATACTCAGTTGGGATCAAAACAACTTTGCTATAGTCACTTGAGCCAAAAAAGTATTTTAAAGGCTATATTTCGGCAAAACTAGTTATAATGACTTAGTTTTTTGCGAAATGAATTTTTAAAGAGCTTGTTGGAGCTCCAAATGAGTCCCTAATACTTATTATAATATATTATATGTTCAAATACTCAGTTGGGATCAAAACAACTTTGCTAGAGTCACTTGAGCCAAAAAAGTATTTTGAAGGCTATATTTCGGCAAAACTAGTTATAACGACTTAGTTTTTGGGGGAAATGAATTTTTAAGGCTTGTTGGAGCTCCAAATGAGTCCCTAATACTTATTATAATATATTATATGTTCAAATACTCAGTTTGGATCAAAACAACTTTGCTAGAGTCACTTCCGAGCCAAAAAAATATTTTAAAGGCTATATTTCGGCAAAACTAGTTATAACGACTTAGTTTTTGCGCGAAATGACTTTTTAAGGCTTGTTGGAGCTCCAAATGAGTCCCTAATACTTATTATAATATATTATATGTTCAAATACTCAGTTGGGATCAAAACAACTTTGCTAGAGTCACTTCGGAGCCAAAAAAGTATTTTAAAGGCTATATTTGGCAAAACTAGTTATAACGACTTAGTTTTTGCGCGAAATGAATTTTTTAAGGCTTGTTGGAGCTCCAAATGAGTCCCTAATACTTATTATAATATATTATATGTTCAAATACTCAGTTGGGATCAAAACAACTTTGCTAGAGTCACTTCGGAGCCAAAAAAGTATTTTAAAGGCTATATTTTGGCAAAACTAGTTATAACGACTTAGTTTTTGCGCGAAATGAATTTTTAAGGCTTGTTGGAGCTCCAAATGAGTCCCTAATACTTATTATAATATATTATATGTTCAAATACTCAGTTGGGATCAAAACAACTTTGCTAGAGTCACTTGAGCCAAAAAAAGTATTTTGAAGGCTATATTTACGAAAACTAGTTATAACGACTTAGTTTTTGCGCGAAATGAATTTTTAAGGCTTGTTGGAGCTCCAAATGAGTCCCTAATACTTATTATAATATATTATATGTTCAAATACTCAGTTTGGATCAAAACAACTTTGCTAGAGTCACTTCGGAGCCAAAAAAGTATTTTAAAGGCTATATTTCGGCAAAACTAGTTATAACGACTTAGTTTTTGCGCGAAATGAATTTTTAAGGCTTGTTGGAGCTCCAAATGAGTCCCTAATACTTATTATAATATATTATATGTTCAAATACTCAGTTGGGATCAAAACAACTTTGCTAGAGTCACTTGGCAGCCAAAAAAGTATTTTAAAGGCTATATTTCGGCAAAACTAGTTATAACGACTTAGTTTTTGCGCGAAATGAATTTTTAAGGCTTGTTGGAGCTCCAAATGAGTCCCTAATACTTATTATAATATATTATATGTTCAAATACTCAGTTGGGATCAAAACAACTTTGCTAGAGTCACTTGAGCCAAAAAAGTATTTTAAAGAAGGCTATATTTGGCAAAACTAGTTATAACGACTTAGTTTTTTGCGAAATGAATTTTTAAGGCTTGTTGGAGCTCCAAATGAGTCCCTAATACTTATTATAATATATTATATGTTCAAATACTCAGTTTGGATCAAAACAACTTTGCTATAGTCACTTCGGAGCCAAAAAAAGTATTTTAAGGGCTATATTTCGGCAAAACTAGTTATAACGACTTAGTTTTTTAGCGAAATGAATTTTTAAGGCTTGTTGGAGCTCCAAATGAGTCCCTAATACTTATTATAATATATTATATGTTCAAATACTCAGTTGGGATCAAAACAACTTTGCTAGAGTCACTTCGGAGCCAAAAAAGTATTTTAAAGGCTATATTTCGCAAAACTAGTTATAACGACTTAGTTTTTGCGCGAAATGAATTTTTAAGGCTTGTTGGAGCTCCAAATGAGTCCCTAATACTTATTATAATATATTATATGTTCAAATACTCAGTTGGGATCAAAACAACTTTGCTAGAGTCACTTCGGAGCCAAAAAAGTATTTTGAAGGCTATATTTCGGCAAAACTAGTTATAACGACTTAGTTTTTGCGCGAAATGAATTTTTAAGGCTTGTTGGAGCTCCAAATGAGTCCCTAATACTTATTATAATATATTATATGTTCAAATACTCAGTTGGGATCAAAACAACTTTGCTAGAGTCACTTGAGCCAAAAAAGTATTTTAAAGGCTATATTTCCGCAAAACTAGTTATAACGACTTAGTTTTTGCGCGAAATGAATTTTTAAGGCTTGTTGGAGCTCCAAATGAGTCCCTAATACTTATTATAATATATTATATGTTCAAATACTCAGTTGGGATCAAAACAACTTTGCTAGAGTCACTTGAGCCAAAAAAGTATTTTAAAGGCTATATTTCGGCAAAACTAGTTATAACGACTTAGTTTTTGCGCGAAATGAATTTTTAAGGCTTGTTGGAGCTCCAAATGAGTCCCTAATACTTATTATAATATATTATATGTTCAAATACTCAGTTGGGATCAAAACAACTTTGCTATAGTCACTTGAGCCAAAAAAGTATTTTTAAAGGCTATATTTCGGCAAAAACTAGTTATAACGACTTAGTTTTTGCGAAATGAATTTTTTAAAGGCTTGTTGGAGCTCCAAATGAGTCCCTAATACTTATTATAATATATTATATGTTCAAATACTCAGTTTGGGATCAAAACAACTTTGCTATAGTCACTTGAGCCAAAAAAAGTATTTTAAAGGCTATATTTCGGCAAAACTAGTTATAACGACTTAGTTTTTGCGTGAAATGAATATTTTAAGGCTTGTTGGAGCTCCAAATGAGTCCCTAATACTTATTATAATATATTATATGTTCAAATACTCAGTTGGGATCAAAACAACTTTGCTAGAGTCACTTGAGCCAAAAAAAGTATTTTAAAGGCTATATTTCGGCAAAACTAGTTATAACGACTTAGTTTTTTTTGCGAAATGAATTTTTTTAGGCTTGTTGGAGCTCCAAATGAGTCCCTAATACTTATTATAATATATTATATGTTCAAATACTCAGTTGGGATCAAAACAACTTTGCTAGAGTCACTTGAGCCAAAAAAGTATTTTAAAGGCTATATTTAGGCAAAACTAGTTATAACGACTTAGTTTTTGCGCGAAATGAATTTTTTTAAGGCTTGTTGGAGCTCCAAATGAGTCCCTAATACTTATTATAATATATTATATGTTCAAATACTCAGTTGGGATCAAAACAACTTTGCTAGAGTCACTTGGAGCCAAAAAAGTATTTTAAAGGCTATATTTCGGCAAAACTAGTTATAACGACTTAGTTTTTGCGAAATGAATTTTTAAGGCTTGTTGGAGCTCCAAATGAGTCCCTAATACTTATTATAATATATTATATGTTCAAATACTCAGTTGGGATCAAAACAACTTTGCTAGAGTCACTTGAGCCAAAAAAGTATTTTAAAGGCTATATTTCGGCAAAACTAGTTATAAGGACTTAGTTTTTGTGCGAAATGAAATTTTTAAGGCTTGTTGGAGCTCCAAATGAGTCCCTAATACTTATTATAATATATTATATGTTCAAATACTCAGTTGGGATCAAAACAACTTTGCTAGAGTCACTTGAGCCAAAAAAAGTATTTTGAAGGCTATATTTCGGCAAAACTAGTTATAACGACTTAGTTTTTGGGCGAAATGAATTTTTAAGGCTTGTTGGAGCTCCAAATGAGTCCCTAATACTTATTATAATATATTATATGTTCAAATACTCAGTTGGGATCAAAACAACTTTGCTAGAGTCACTTGAGCCAAAAAAGTATTTTAAGGCTATATTTCGGCAAAACTAGTTATAACGACTTAGTTTTTGCGCGAAATGAATTTTTAAAGGCTTGTTGGAGCTCCAAATGAGTCCCTAATACTTATTATAATATATTATATGTTCAAATACTCAGTTGGGATCAAAACAACTTTGCTAGAGTCACTTGAGCCAAAAAAGTATTTTAAAGGCTATATTTCGGCAAAACTAGTTATAACGACTTAGTTTTTGCGAAATATGAATTTTAAGGCTTGTTGGAGCTCCAAATGAGTCCCTAATACTTATTATAATATATTATATGTTCAAATACTCAGTTGGGATCAAAACAACTTTGCTAGAGTCACTTGAGCCAAAAAAGTATTTTGAAGGGCTATATTTCGGCAAAACTAGTTATAACGACTTAGTTTTTGCGCGAAATGAATTTTTAAGGCTTGTTGGAGCTCCAAATGAGTCCCTAATACTTATTATAATATATTATATGTTCAAATACTCAGTTGGGATCAAAACAACTTTGCTAGAGTCACTTCGGAGCCAAAAAAGTATTTTAAAGGCTATATTTCGGCAAAACTAGTTATAACGACTTAGTTTTTGCGCGAAATGAATTTTTAAGGCTTGTTGGAGCTCCAAATGAGTCCCTAATACTTATTATAATATATTATATGTTCAAATACTCAGTTGGGATCAAAACAACTTTGCTAGAGTCACTTGAGCCAAAAGAAAATTTTTAAGGGCTATATTTCGGCAAAACTAGTTATAACGACTTAGTTTTTGCGCGAAATGAATTTTTAAGGCTTGTTGGAGCTCCAAATGAGTCCCTAATACTTATTATAATATATTATATGTTCAAATACTCAGTTTGGATCAAAACAACTTTGCTAGAGTCACTTCGGAGCCAAAAAATTATTTTAAAGGCTATATTTCGGCAAAACTAGTTATAACGACTTAGTTTTTGCGCGAAATGAATTTTTAAGGCTTGTTGGAGCTCCAAATGAGTCCCTAATACTTATTATAATATATTATATGTTCAAATACTCAGTTGGGATCAAAACAACTTTGCTAGAGTCACTTCGGAGCCAAAAAAGTATTTTGAAAGGCTATATTTCGGCAAAACTAGTTATAACGACTTAGTTTTTGAGCGAAATGAATTTTTAAGGCTTGTTGGAGCTCCAAATGAGTCCCTAATACTTATTATAATATATTATATGTTCAAATACTCAGTTGGGATCAAAACAACTTTGCTAGAGTCACTTCGGAGCCAAAAAAGTATTTTGAAGGGCTATATTTCGGCAAAACTAGTTATAATGACTTAGTTTTTGCGAGAAATGAATTTTTAAGGCTTGTTGGAGCTCCAAATGAGTCCCTAATACTTATTATAATATATTATATGTTCAAATACTCAGTTGGGATCAAAACAACTTTGCTAGAGTCACTTCGGAGCCAAAAAAGTATTTTGAAGGCTATATTTCGGCAAAAACTAGTTATAACGACTTAGTTTTTGCGCGAAATGAATTTTTAAGGCTTGTTGGAGCTCCAAATGAGTCCCTAATACTTATTATAATATATTATATGTTCAAATACTCAGTTTGGATCAAAACAACTTTGCTAGAGTCACTTCGGAGCCAAAAAAGTATTTTAAAGGCTATATTTCGGCAAAACTAGTTATAACGACTTAGTTTTTTTGCGAAATGAATTTTTAAAGGCTTGTTGGAGCTCCAAATGAGTCCCTAATACTTATTATAATATATTATATGTTCAAATACTCAGTTGGGATCAAAACAACTTTGCTAGAGTCACTTCGGAGCCAAAAAAGTATTTTAAAGGCTATATTTCGGCAAAACTAGTTATAACGACTTAGTTTTTGAGCGAAATGAATTTTTAAGGCTTGTTGGAGCTCCAAATGAGTCCCTAATACTTATTATAATATATTATATGTTCAAATACTCAGTTGGGATCAAAACAACTTTGCTAGAGTCACTTGAGCCAAAAAAGTATTTTAAAGGCTATATTTCGGCAAAACTAGTTATAACGACTTAGTTTTTGCGCGAAATGAATTTTAAGGGCTTGTTGGAGCTCCAAATGAGTCCCTAATACTTATTATAATATATTATATGTTCAAATACTCAGTTGGGATCAAAACAACTTTGCTAGAGTCACTTCGGAGCCAAAAAAGTATTTTAAAGGCTATATTTCGGCAAAACTAGTTATAACGACTTAGTTTTTGCGAGAAATGAATTTTTAAGGCTTGTTGGAGCTCCAAATGAGTCCCTAATACTTATTATAATATATTATATGTTCAAATACTCAGTTGGGATCAAAACAACTTTGCTAGAGTCACTTGAGCCAAAAAAGTATTTTAAAGGGCTATATTTCGGCAAAACTAGTTATATGACTTAGTTTTTGCGCGAAATGAATTTTTTAAGGCTTGTTGGAGCTCCAAATGAGTCCCTAATACTTATTATAATATATTATATGTTCAAATACTCAGTTGGGATCAAAACAACTTTGCTAGAGTCACTTCGGAGCCAAAAAAGTATTTTGAAGGCTATATTTCGGCAAAACTAGTTATAACGACTTAGTTTTTGCGCGAAATGAATTTTTAAGGCTTGTTGGAGCTCCAAATGAGTCCCTAATACTTATTATAATATATTATATGTTCAAATACTCAGTTGGGATCAAAACAACTTTGCTATAGTCACTTCGGAGCCAAAAAAGTATTTTAAGGGCTATATTTCGGCAAAACTAGTTATAACGACTTAGTTTTTGCGCGAAATGAATTTTTTAAGGCTTGTTGGAGCTCCAAATGAGTCCCTAATACTTATTATAATATATTATATGTTCAAATACTCAGTTGGGATCAAAACAACTTTGCTAGAGTCACTTGAGCCAAAAAAGTATTTTAAAGGCTATATTTCGGCAAAACTAGTTATAACGACTTAGTTTTTTGCGCGAAATGAATTTTTAAGGCTTGTTGGAGCTCCAAATGAGTCCCTAATACTTATTATAATATATTATATGTTCAAATACTCAGTTGGGATCAAAACAACTTTGCTATAGTCACTTTGGAGCCAAAAAAAGTATTTTAAAGGCTATATTTCGGCAAAACTAGTTATAACGACTTAGTTTTTGCGCGAAATGAATTTTTAAGGCTTGTTGGAGCTCCAAATGAGTCCCTAATACTTATTATAATATATTATATGTTCAAATACTCAGTTGGGATCAAAACAACTTTGCTAGAGTCACTTCGGAGCCAAAAAAATTATTTTAAAGGCTATATTTCGGCAAAACTAGTTTTAACGACTTAGTTTTTGCGCGAAATGACTTTTTAAGGCTTGTTGGAGCTCCAAATGAGTCCCTAATACTTATTATAATATATTATATGTTCAAATACTCAGTTGGGATCAAAACAACTTTGCTAGAGTCACTTCGGAGCCAAAAAAGTATTTTGAAGGCTATATTTCAGCAAAACTAGTTATAACGACTTAGTTTTTGCGCGAAATGAATTTTTAAGGCTTGTTGGAGCTCCAAATGAGTCCCTAATACTTATTATAATATATTATATGTTCAAATACTCAGTTGGGATCAAAACAACTTTGCTAGAGTCACTTGAGCCAAAAAAGTATTTTAAAGGCTATATTTCGGCAAAACTAGTTATAACGACTTAGTTTTTGCGCGAAATGAATTTTTAAGGCTTGTTGGAGCTCCAAATGAGTCCCTAATACTTATTATAATATATTATATGTTCAAATACTCAGTTGGGATCAAAACAACTTTGCTAGAGTCACTTCGGAGCCAAAAAAGTATTTTAAAGGCTATATTTCGGCAAAACTAGTTATAACGACTTAGTTTTTGCGCGAAATGACTTTTTAAGGCTTGTTGGAGCTCCAAATGAGTCCCTAATACTTATTATAATATATTATATGTTCAAATACTCAGTTGGGATCAAAACAACTTTGCTAGAGTCACTTCGGAGCCAAAAAAGTATTTTAAAGGCTATATTTCGCAAAACTAGTTATAACGACTTAGTTTTTGCGCGAAATGAATTTTTAAGGCTTGTTGGAGCTCCAAATGAGTCCCTAATACTTATTATAATATATTATATGTTCAAATACTCAGTTTGGATCAAAACAACTTTGCTATAGTCACTTGAGCCAAAAAAGTATTTTAAGGGCTATATTTCGGCAAAACTAGTTATAAGGACTTAGTTTTTGCGCGAAATGAATTTTTAAGGCTTGTTGGAGCTCCAAATGAGTCCCTAATACTTATTATAATATATTATATGTTCAAATACTCAGTTGGGATCAAAACAACTTTGCTAGAGTCACTTCGGAGCCAAAAAAATTATTTTAAAGGCTATATTTCGGCAAAACTAGTTATAACGACTTAGTTTTTGCGCGAAATGACTTTTTAAGGCTTGTTGGAGCTCCAAATGAGTCCCTAATACTTATTATAATATATTATATGTTCAAATACTCAGTTGGGATCAAAACAACTTTGCTAGAGTCACTTCGGAGCCAAAAAAGTATTTTGAAGGCTATATTTCGGCAAAACTAGTTATAACGACTTAGTTTTTGCGCGAAATGAATTTTTAAGGCTTGTTGGAGCTCCAAATGAGTCCCTAATACTTATTATAATATATTATATGTTCAAATACTCAGTTTGGATCAAAACAACTTTGCTAGAGTCACTTCGGAGCCAAAAAAGTATTTTAAAGGCTATATTTCGCCAAAACTAGTTATAACGACTTAGTTTTTGCGCGAAATGACTTTTTAAGGCTTGTTGGAGCTCCAAATGAGTCCCTAATACTTATTATAATATATTATATGTTCAAATACTCAGTTGGGATCAAAACAACTTTGCTAGAGTCACTTGAGCCAAAAAAGTATTTTAAAGGCTATATTTCGGCAAAACTAGTTATAACGACTTAGTTTTTGCGCGAAATGACTTTTTAAGGCTTGTTGGAGCTCCAAATGAGTCCCTAATACTTATTATAATATATTATATGTTCAAATACTCAGTTGGGATCAAAACAACTTTGCTACAGTCGCTTCGGAGCCAAAAAAAAAGTATTTTGAAGGGCTATATTCGCAAATCTAGTTATAACGACTTAGTTTTTGCGCGAAATGAATTTGAAGGCTTGTTGGAGCTCCAAATGAGTCCCTAATACCGATTATAATGATATTATTTATCAAATACTCGTTGGGATAAAACACAACTTTGTTAGAGTCGCTTCGGAGCCAAAAGAAGTTTTGAAGGCTATGTTTCGGCAAAAACTAGTTTTATAACGACTTAGTTTTTGCGCGAACGATTTTTAAGGGCTTGTTGGAGCTCCAATGAGTCCTAAGACTTATTATAATATATTATTTGTTCAAATACTCAGTGAGATTAAAACAACTTTGCTGGAGTCACATTCGGGAGCAAAAAAAATTATTTTACAGCTATACGTTCGGCAAAAACTAGTTTTTCGGCTTAGTTTTTGCGCGAAATGAATTTTTAAGGCTTGTTGCAGCTCCAAATGAGTCCCGAATACTTATTATAATATATTTATGTTCAAATACTCAGTTGGGATCAACACAACTTTGCTAGAGTCACTTCGGAGCCAAAAAAGTATTTGAAGGGCTATATTTCGCAAAACTAGTTATAACGACTTAGTTTTTGTGCGAAATGAATTTTTAAGGCTTTGGTGAGCTCAATGAGTCCCTAATACTGATTATAATTATTATCTGGTCAAACTACTCAGTTGGGATTAAAATCAACTTTGCTTTGAGTCAGCTTCGTAGCCAAAAAATGTATTTGAAGGCTATATTTCGGGAAAAGGTAGTATAACACTTAGTTTTGCGCAGAAAGTGAATTGTTAAGGACTTGTTGGAGCTCCAATTGATTCCGAATACGTAGGATAATAATATTATATGTTCAAATCTCAGTTGGGATGCAAAACAACTTGCTATTGTCACTTCGGAGCCAAAAAAGTAGTTTTGAGGCTAGTAGTTCAGGGAAAAACTAGTTATAACACTAGTTTTTGCGCGAAATGGAATTTTGAAGGCTTGTTGGAGCTCCAAATGAGTCTCTAATACTTATTATAATATATTTATATCTTCAAAACTCAGTTGGGATCAAAACAACTTTGCTAGAGTCACTTTGGAGCCAAAAAATATTTTAAAGGCTATATTTCTGCAAAACTATGTATAAGGCCTTAGTTTTTGAGCGAAATGAGTTTTTAAGGCTTGTTGGAGCTCCAATGAGTCACTAATCCAATATTATAATATATATATGTCGAAAACAACTTTGCTAAGGTCACTTCGGCGCCCAAAACAGATATATTAATGGCTATATTCGGTCTATTAAAACTAATTATAAGGACTTAGTTTTTGCGCGAAATAACTTTTTAAGGCCTTGGTTGGATCTCCAAATGAGTCTTCAATACTTATTATAATATAATATATATTCAAAAACTCAGTTGGAATCAAAAACAACTTTTGCTGGAGTCACTTCGGAGCCAAACGTATTTTTAAAGGGCTAATTTCGGCCAAAACTAATTATAACGACTTAGTTTTTTGCGCGAAATGAATTTTTAAGGCTTGTTGGAGCTCCAAATGAGTCCCTAATACTTATTATAATATATTATATGTTCAAATACTCAGTTGGGATCAAAACAACTTTGCTAGAGTCACTTCGGAGCCAAAAAAGTATTTTAAAGGCTATATTTCGGCAAAACTAGTTATAACGACTTAGTTTTTGCGCGAAATGAATTTTTAAGGCTTGTTGGAGCTCCAAATGAGTCCCTAATACTTATTATAATATATTATATGTTCAAATACTCAGTTTGGATCAAAACAACTTTGCTATAGTCACTTCGGAGCCAAAAAAGTATTTTAAGGGCTATATTTCGGCAAAACTAGTTATAACGACTTAGTTTTTGCGCGAAATGAATTTTTAAGGCTTGTTGGAGCTCCAAATGAGTCCCTAATACTTATTATAATATATTATATGTTCAAATACTCAGTTGGGATCAAAACAACTTTGCTAGAGTCCCAAAAAAGTATTTTAAAGGCTATATTTCGGCAAAACTAGTTATAACGACTTATTTTTTGCGCGAAATGACTTTTTAAGGCTTGTTGGAGCTCCAAATGAGTCCCTAATACTTATTATAATATATTATATGTTCAAATACTCAGTTGGGATCAAAACAACTTTGCTATAGTCACTTGAGCCAAAAAAGTATTTTAAAGGGCTATATTTCAGTCAAAACTAAAAATTGTTTAATAATAAAAAAAAAAAAAAAAAAAAAAAAAAAAAAAAAAAAAAAAAAAAAAAAAAAAAAAAAAAAAAAATTTGGAAAAAAAAATTAAAGGAAAAAAAAAAAAAAAAATTTAAAAAAAAAAAAAATAAAAAAAAAAAAGAAAAAAAAAAAAAAAAAAGGAAAAAAAAAAAAAAAAAAAAAAAAAAAAAAAAAAAAAAAAAAAAAAAAAAAAATTGGGTTTTTTTTTTTTGGAAATTTTTTTTAAGGGTTTTTGGGGTCTCTAAGGGGGTCTTAATATTTATTATAATATATTATATATTTAAATACTCATTTTCGGAGAGAACAACTTCGCTAGAGTCACTTCGGAACCAATAAACCCTTTTAATGGTTCAATTTCGGCAAAACTAGTTATTATGACTTTGTTTTAACGCGAAATGGGTTTTTAACACTTTTTGGAGCTCCAAATGAGTTCCTAAGACTTATTATAATTTATTATATGTTGAAATACACATTTAGAATAAAAACAACGTTGCTAGACACACTTCGGAGCCAAAGAAGCCTTTTAAAGGCTCGATTTAGGTAAAACTAGTTCTAAGCACTTAGTTTTAGTGAGAAGTGAGTGTTTAAAGGTCGTTAGAGCTGCAAATGAGTCCCTAAGACTTATTATAATAAACTATAACTTTAAATACACATTTTGGTGCAAAACAACTTTGTCACTTCAGAACCAAAAAAGCCCTTTAAAAGCTCGATTTCAGCAAAACTGCTTATAATGACTTTGTTTTAGCGCGAATTGAGTTTTTAAGGTATATTGGGGGTCCAAATGAGTCCCTATGACTTATTATAATATATTATATGTTTAAAAACAAATTTGGTATCAAAACAACTTTGCTAGAGTCATTTCAGAACCAAAAAAGGCCTTTAAATGCTTGATTGAGACACAACTTGTCAAAACGACATAGTTTTTTCGCGTAGTTACTTTTTAAGGGTTGTTGGAGCTAAAAATGAGTCCCTAATACTTATTATAATACAATATATCTTCAAATACTCATGTAGAATGAAAACGGCTTTGCTAGAGTCACTTCGGACCCAAAAAAGCCCTTTAAGGGCTCTATTTAGGTAAAACTTATTGTAAGCACTTAGATTTAGTGCGAAGTGAGGTTTTAATGTTTTTTGCATCTCTAAATGAGTCTCTAAGATTTATGATAATATATTATATGTTTAAATACACATTTGCGGATACAACAACTTCGCTAGAGTCACTTCGGAACCAATAAACCCTTTTAATAGTTCAATTTCAGCAAAACTAGTTATAATGACTTTGTTTTAACGCGAAATCGGTTTTTAACACTTCTTAGAGCTCCAAATGAGTTCCTAAGACTTATTATAATACGTTATACGTTGAAATACATATTTAGGATAAAAACAACGTTGCTAGACTCACTTCGGAGCCAAAGAAGCTTTTTAAAGGCTCGATTAAGGTAAAACTAGTTATAAGCACTTAGTTTTAGCGCGAAGTGAGTGTTTAAAGGTTGTTAGAGCTGCAAATGAGTCCCTAAGACTTATTATAATAAATTATAATTTTAAATACACATTTAGGAGTGAAACAACTTTGTTGGAGTCACTTCAGAACCAAAAAAGCCCTTTAAAGGCTCGATTTCAGCAAAACTAGTTATTATGACTTTGTTTTAGCGCGAATCGAGTTTTTAAGGCATATTGGGGGTCCAAATTAGTCCCCATGACTTATTATAATATATTATATGTTTAAATACAAATTTAGGATCCAAACAACTTTGCCAGAGTCATTTCGGAACAAAAAAAGGCCTTTAAATGCTCGATGTAGACGCAACTTGTCAAAAGGACTTAGTTTTTGGGCGTAGTGACTTTTTAAGGATTGTTGGAGCTGAAAATTAGTCCCTAATACTTATTATAATACAATATATCTTCAAATACTTATGTAGAACGAAAACAACTTTGCTAGAGTCACTTCGGAGCTAAAAAAGCCCTTTAAGGGCTCGATTTAGGTAAAACTTATTGTACGCACTTAGATTTAGTGCGAAGTGAGTTTTTAAGGTTTTTTGCATCTCTAAATGAGTCCCTAAGATTTATGATAATATATTATATGTTTAAATACACATTTGCGGATACAACAACATCGCTAGAGTCACTTCGGAACCAATAAACCCTTTTAATAGTTAAATTTCAGCAAAACTAGTTATAATGACTTTGTTTTAACGCGAAATGGGTTTTTAACACTTCTTAGAGCTCCAAATGAGTTCCTAAGACTTATTATAATACGTTATACGTTGAATTACATATTTAGGATAAAAACAACGTTGCTAGACATACTTCGGAGCAAAAGAAGCTTTTTAAAGGCTCGATTAAGGTAAAACTAGTAATAAGCACTTAGTTTTAGCGCGAAGTGAGTGTTTAAAGGTTGTTAGAGCTGCAAATAAGTCCCTAAGACTTATTATAATAAATTATAAGTTTAAATACACATTTAGAAGTGAAACAACTTTGTTGGAGTCACTTCAGAACCAAAAAAGCCCTTTAAAGGCTCGATTTCAGCAAAACTAGTTATTAGGACTTTGTTTTAGCGCGAATCGAGTTTTTAAGGCATATTGGGGGCCCAAATTAGTCCCTATGACTTATTATAATATATTATATGTTAAATACAAAGTTGGGATCCAAACAACTTTGCCAGAGTCATTTCGGAACCAAAAAAGGCCTTTAAATGCTCGATTTAGACGCAACTTGTCAAAAAGACTTAGTTTTTGCGCGTAGTGACTTTTTAAGGGTTGTTGGAGTTCAAAATTAGTCCCTAATACTAATTATAATACAATATATCTTCAAATACACGTGTAGAATGAAAACAACTTTGCTAGAGTCACTTCGGAGCCAAAAAAGCCCTTTAAGAGCTCGATTTAGGTAAAACTTATTGTAAGCACTTAGATTTATTGCGAAGTGAGTTTTTAAGGTTTTTTGCATCTCTAAATGAGTCCCTAAGATTGATGATATTATATTATATATTTAAATATAAATTTTCGGGCACAACAACTTCGCTAGAGTCACTTCGAAAACAATAAACCCTTTTAATGGTTCAATTTCGACAAAACTAGTTATAATGAATTTGTTTTAACACGAAATGGGTTTTTAACACTTCTTGGAGCTCCAAATGAGTTCCTAAGACTTATTATAATACGTTATATGTTGAAATACACATTTAGGATAAAAACAACGTTGCTAGACACACTTCGGAGCCGAAGAAGCTTTTTAAAGGCTCAATTAAGGTAAAACTAGTTATAAGCACTTAGTTTTAGCGCGAAGTAAGTGTTTAAAGGTTGTTAGTGCTGCAGATGAGTCCCTAAGACTTATTATAATAAATTATAAGTTTAAATACACATTTAGGAGCAAAACAACTTTGTTGGAGTCACTTCAGAACCAACAAAAGCCCTTTAAAGGCTCGATTTCAGCAAAACTACTTATTATGACTTTGTTTTAGCGCGAAACGAGTTTTTATGGCATATTGGGGTCCAAATTAGTCCCTATCATTTATTATAATAAATTATATTTTTAAATACAAATTTGGGATCGAAACAACTTTGCTAGAGTCATTTCGAAACCAAAAAAGAGCTTTAATGCTCGATTTAGACACAACTTGTCAAAAGGACTTAGTTTTTGCGCGTAGTGACTTTTTAAGGGTTGTTGGAGCTTAAAATGAGTGCCTAATACTTATTATAATACTATGTATCTTCAAATACTCATGTAGAGCGAAAACAACTTTGCTAGAGTCACTTCGGAGCCAAAAAAGCCCTTTAAGGGCTCGATTTAGGTAAAACTTATTGTACGCACTTAGATTTAGTGCGAAGTGAGTTTTTAAGGTTTTTTGCATCTCTAAATGAGTCCCTAAGATTTATGATAATATATTATATGTTTAAATACACATTTGCGGATACAACAACTTCGCTAGAGTCACTTCGGAACCAATAAACCCTTTTAATGGTTAAATTTCGGCAAAACTTGTTATAATGACTTTGTTTTAACGCGAAATGGGTTTTTAACACTTCTTGGAGCTCCAAATGAGTTCCTAAGACTTATTATAATACGTTATACGTTGAAATACATATTTAGGATAAAAACAACGTTGCTAGACACACTTCGGAGCCAAAGAAGCTTTTTAAAGGCTCGATTAAGGTAAAACTAGTTATAAGCACTTAGTTTTAGCGCGAAGTGAGTGTTTAAAGGTTGTTAGAGCTGCAAATGAGTCCCTAAGACTTATTATAATAAATTATAAGTTCAAATACACATTTAGGAGTGAAACAACTTTGTTGGAGTCACTTCAAAACCAAAAAAAGTCCTTTAAAGGCTCCATTTAAGCAAAACTACTTATTATGACTTTGTTTTAGCGCGAATCGAGTTCGTAAGGCATATTGGGGGTCCAAATTAGTCCCTATGACTTATTATAATATATTATATGTTTAAATACAAATTTGGAATCCAAACAACTGTGCCAGAGTCATTTCGGAACCAAAAAAGGCCTTTAAATGCTCGATGTAGACGCAACTTGTCAAAAGGACTTAGTTTTTGCGCGTAGTGACTTTTTAAGGGTTGTTGGAGCTCAAAATTAGTCCCTAATACTTATTATAATACAATATATCTTCAAATACTCGTGTAGAGTGAAAACAACTTTGCTAGAGTCACTTCGGAGCCAAAAAAGCCCTTTAACAGCTCGATTTAGGTAAAACTTATTGTAAGCACTTAGATTTATTGCGAAGTGAGTTTTTAAGGTTATTTGCATCTCTAAATGAGTCCCTAAGATTGATGATATTATATTATATATTTAAATATAAATTTTCGGGCACAACAACTTCGCTAGAGTCACTTCGGAACCAATAAACCCTTTTAACGGTTCAATTTTGACAAAACTAGTTATAATGAATTTGTTTTAACACGAAATGGGTTTTTAACACTTCTTGGAGCTCCAAATGAGTTCCTAAGATTATTATAATACGTTATATGATGAAATACACATTTAGGATAAAAACAACGTTGCTAGACACACTTCGGAGCCGAAGAAGCTTTTTAAAGGCTCGATTAAGGTAAAACTAGTTATAAGCACTTAGTTTTAGCGCGAAGTAAGTGTTTAAAGGTTATTAGTGCTGCAAATGAGTCCCTAAGACTTATTATAATAAATTATAAGTTTAAATACACATTGAGGAGCAAAACAACTTTGTTGGAGTCACTTCAGAACCAAAAAAGCCCTTTAAAGGCTCGATTTCAGCAAAACAACTTATTATGACTTTGTTTTAGCGCGAAACGAGTTTTTATGGCATTTTGGTGTCCAAATTAGTCCCTATGACTTATTATAATAAATTATATTTTTAAATACAAATTTGGGATCGAAACAACTTTGCTAGAGTCATTTCGGAACCAAAAAAGGGCTTTAAATGCTCGATTTGGACACAACTTGTCAAAAGGACTTAGTTTTTGCGCGTAGTGACTTTTTAAGGGTTTTTGGAGCTTAAAATGAGTGCCTAATACTTATTATAATACTACGTATCTTCAAATACTTATGTAGAACGAAAACAACTTTGCTAGAGTCACTTCGGAGCTAAAAAAGCCCTTTAAGGGCTCGATTTAGGTAAAACTTATTGTACGCACTTAGATTTAGTGCGAAGTGAGTTTTTAAGGTTTTTTGCATCTCTAAATGAGTCCCTAAGATTTATGATAATATATTATATGTTTAAATACACATTTGCGGATACAACAACTTTGCTAGAGTCACTTCGGAACCAATAAACCCTTTTAATAGTTAAATTTCAGCAAAACTAGTTATAATGACTTTGTTTTAACGCGAAATGGGTTTTTAACACTTCTTAGAGCTCCAAATGACTTCCTAAGACTTATTATAATACGTTATACGTTGAATTACATATTTAGGATAAAAACAACGTTGCTAGACATACTTCGGAGCAAAAGAAGCTTTTTAAAGGCTCGATTAAGGTAAAACTAGTAATAAGCACTTAGTTTTAGCGCGAAGTGAGTGTTTAAAGGTTGTTAGAGCTGCAAATAAGTCCCTAAGACTTATTATAATAAATTATAAGTTTAAATACACATTTAGAAGTGAAACAACTTTGTTGGAGTCACTTCAGAACCAAAAAAGCCCTTTAAAGGCTCGATTTCAGCAAAACTAGTTATTAGGACTTTGTTTTAGCGCGAATCGAGTTTTTAAGGCATATTGGGGGCCCAAATTAGTCCCTATGACTTATTATAATATATTATATGTTAAATACAAAGTTGGGATCCAAACAACTTTGCCAGAGTCATTTCGGAACCAAAAAAGGCCTTTAAATGCTCGATTTAGACGCAACTTGTCAAAAGGACTTAGTTTTTGCGCGTAGTGACTTTTTAAGGGTTGTTGGAGTTCAAAATTAGTCCCTAATACTAATTATAATACAATATATCTTCAAATACACGTGTAGAATGAAAACAACTTTGCTAGAGTCACTTCGGAGCCAAAAAAGCCCTTTAAGAGCTCGATTTAGGTAAAACTTATTGTAAGCACTTAGATTTATTGCGAAGTGAGTTTTTAAGGTTTTTTGCATCTCTAAATGAGTCCCTAAGATTGATGATATTATATTATATATTTAAATATAAATTTTTGGGCACAACAACTTCGCTAGAGTCACTTCGAAACCAATAAACCCTTTTAATGGTTCAATTTCGACAAAACTAGTTATAATGAATTTGTTTTAACACGAAATGGGTTTTTAACACTTCTTGGAGCTCCAAATGAGTTCCTAAGACTTATTATAATACGTTATATGTTGAAATACACATTTAGGATAAAAACAACGTTGCTAGACACACTTCGGAGCCGAAGAAGCTTTTTAAAGGCTCAATTAAGGTAAAACTAGTTATAAGCACTTAGTTTTAGCGCGAAGTAAGTGTTTAAAGGTTGTTAGTGCTGCAGATGAGTCCCTAAGACTTATTATAATAAATTATAAGTTTAAATACACATTTAGGAGCAAAACAACTTTGTTGGAGTCACTTCAGAACCAACAAAAGCCCTTTAAAGGCTCGATTTCAGCAAAACTACTTATTATGACTTTGTTTTAGCGCGAAACGAGTTTTTATGGCATATTGGGGTCCAAATTAGTCCCTATCATTTATTATAATAAATTATATTTTTAAATACAAATTTGGGATCGAAACAACTTTGCTAGAGTCATTTCGAAACCAAAAAAGAGCTTTAATGCTCGATTTAGACACAACTTGTCAAAAGGACTTAGTTTTTGCGCGTAGTGACTTTTTAAGGGTTGTTGGAGCTTAAAATGAGTACCTAATACTTATTATAATACTATGTATCTTCAAATACTCATGTAGAACGAAAACAACTTTGCTAGAGTCACTTCGGAGCCAAAAAAGCCCTATAAGGGCTCGATTTAGGTAAAACTTATTGTACGCACTTGGATTTAGTGCGATCACAACAACTTCGCCAGAGTTACTTCGTAACCAATAAACCCTTTTAATGGTTAAATTTCGGCAAAACTAGTTATAATGACTTTGTTTTAACGCGAAATGGGTTTTTAACACTTCTTGGAGCTCCAAATGAGTTCCTAAGACTTATTATAATACGTTATACGTTGAAATACATATTTAGGATAAAAACAACGTTGCTAGACACACTTCGGAGCCAAAGAAGCTTTTTAAAGGCTCGATTAAGGTAAAACTAGTTATAAGCACTTAGTTTTAGCGCGAAGTGAGTGTTTAAAGGTTGTTAGAGCTGCAAATGAGTCCCTAAGACTTATTATAATAAATTATAAGTTTAAATACACATTTAGGAGTGAAACAACTTTGTTGGAGTCACTTCAGAACCAAAAACGCCCTTTAAAGGCTCGATTTCAGCAAAACTACTTATAAGGACTTTGTTTTAGCGCGAATTGAGTTTTTAAGGCATATTGGAGCTACATATGAGTCCCTACGACTTATTATAATATATTATATATTTAAATACAAATTTTGGATCCAAACAACTTTGCTAGAGTCATTTCGGAACCAATAAACACTTTTAATGGTTCACTTTCGGCAAAACTAGTTATAATGACTTTGTTTTAACGCGAAATGGGTTTTTAAAACTTCTTGGAGCTCCAAATGAGTTATTAAGACTTATTATAATACTCTATATGTTCAAGTACTCATTTAGGATTAATAAACAATGTTGCTAGACACACTTCGGAGCCAAAGAAGCCTTTTAAAGGCTCGATTTAGGTAAAACTAGTTATAAGCACTTAGTTTTAGTGCGAAGTGAGTGTTCAAAGGTTTTTAGAGCTCCAAATGAGTCCCTAAGACTTATTATAATAAATTATATGTTTAAATACACATTTGGGATCAAAACAACTTTGTTGGAGTCACTTCAGAACAAAAAAAGTCCTTTAAAGGCTCGATTTCAGCAAAACTACTTATAAGGACTTTGTTTTAGTGCGAATTGACTTTTTAAGGCATATTGGAGCTACATATGAGTCCCTACGACTTAATATAATATATTATATGTTTAAATACAAATTTTGGATCAAAACAACTTTGCTAGAGTCATTTCGGAACAAAAAGGCCTTAAAATGCTTGATTTAGACACAACTTGTCAAAAGGACTTAGTTTTTGCGCGTAGTGACTTTTTAAGGGTTTTTGGAGCTCAAAATGAGTCCCTAAGACTTATTATTATACAATATATCTTTAAATACACATGTAGAATGAAAACAACTTTGCTAGAGTCACTTCGCAGCCAAAAAAGCCCTTTAATGGCTCGATTTAGGTAAAACGTATTGTAATCACTTAGATTTGTTGCGAAGTGAGTTTTTAAGGTTTGTTGTATCTCTTAATGAGTCCCTAAGATTTATTAAAATATATTATATCTTTAAATACACATTTGCGATCACAATAATTTCGGCAAAACTAGTTATAATGACTTTGTAACGCGAAATGGGTTTTTAACACTTCTTGGAGCTACAAATGAGTTTCTAAGACTTATTATAATAAGTTATATGTTCCAATACTCATTTAAGATAAAAATAACGTTGCTAGACACACTTTGGAGCCAAAGAAGCCTTTTAAGGTCCCGATTTAGGTAAAACTAGTTATAAGCACTTAGTTTTAGCGCGAAGTAAGTGTTTAAAGGGTGTTAGAGCCCCAAATGAGTCCCTAAGACTTATTATAATAAATTATATCTTTAAATACACATTTGGGATCAAAACAACTTTGTTGGAGTCATTTAAGAACCAAAAAAGGCCTTTAAAGGCTCGATTTCAGCAAAACTACCCATAATTAATTTGTTTGAGCGTGAATCGAGTTTTTAAGGCATATTGGAGCTCCAAATGAGTCCCTACGACTTATTATAATATATTATATGTTTAAATACAAATTTGGCATCAAAAGAAATTTGCTAGAGTCATTTCGGAACCAAAAAAAGGCCTTTAAACGCTCGATTTAGTCACAAGATGTCAAAAGGACTTAGTTTTTGCGCTTTTGGTATGGAATTTAAACCAACGCCGTGATCCGTACCTCTAGTGTGTGATACGGCAATGAATAGTGGAAGT
>CM030885.1:1097116-1120872 GCA_018132145.1 Boehmeria nivea var. tenacissima | reverse complement strand
AAAAGTATTTTAAAGGCTATATTTCGACAAAACTAGTTATAACGACTTAGTTTTTGTGCGAAATGAATTTTAAGGCTTGTTGGAGCTCCAAATGAGTCCCTAATACTTATTATAATATATTATATGTTCAAATACTCAGTTGGGATCAAAACAACTTTGCTATAGTCACTTGGAACCAAAAAAGTATTTTGAAGGCTATATTTAGGCAAAACTAGTTATACCGACTTAGTTTTTGCGCGAAATGAATTTTTAAGGCTTGTTGGAGCTCCAAATGAGTCCCTAATACTTATTATAATATATTATATGTTCAAATACTCAGTTGGGATCAAAACAACTTTGCTATAGTCACCTGGAGCCAAAAAAGTATTTTAAGGGGTTTTTTTCAAAAAAAAAATTTTTATAAAGACTTAGTTTTTATGCCAAATGAATTTTAAGGCTTGTTGGAGCTCCAAATGAGTCCCTAATACTTATTATAATATATTATATGTTCAAATACTCAGTTGGGATCAAACAACTTTGCTAGAGTCACTTGGAGCCAAAAAAATTATTTTAAGGGCTATATTTAGGCAAAACTAATTTCTTGACTTAGTTTTCTTGTGAAATGACTTTTTAAGGCTTGTTGGAGCTCCAAATGAGTCCCTAATACTTATTATAATATATTATATGTTCAAATACTCAGTTGGGATCAAAACAACTTTGCTAGAGTCACTCGGAGCCAAAAGTATTTTGAAGGCTATATTTAACAAAACTAGTTATAACGACTTAGTTTTTGCGCGAAATGAATTTTAAAGGCTTGTTGGAGCTCCAAATGAGTCCCTAATACTTATTATATATATATTATATGTTCAAATACTCAGTTGGGATCAAAACAACTTTGCTATAGTCACTTGGAGCCCAAAAAAGTATTTTAAGGGCTATATTTGGCAAAACTAGTTATAACGACTTAGTTTTTGCGAAATGAATTTTAAGGCTTGTTGGAGCTCCAAATGAGTCCTAAATACTTATTATAATATATTATATGTTCAAATACTCAGTTGGGATCAAAACAACTTTGCTAGAGTCACTTGGAGCCAAAAAAGTATTTTGAAGGCTATATTTGAGCAAAACTAGTTATAACGACTTAGTTTTTCGTAGTGGAAATGAATTTTTAAGGCTTGTTGGAGCTCAAATGAGTCCTAGTACTTATTATAATATATTATATGTTCAAATACTCAGTTGGGATCAAAACAACTTTGCTATAGTCACTTGGAGCCAAAAAAAGTATTTTAGGGCTATATTTGGCAAAACTAGTTATAACGACTTAGTTTTTGCGAAATGAATTTTTAAGGCTTGTTGGAGCTCCAAATGAGTCCCTAATACTTATTATAATATATTATATGTTCAAATACTCAGTTGGGATCAAAACAACTTTGCTAGAGTCGCTGGAGCCAAAAAAGGTTATTTAAGAGGCTATATTTGGCAAAACTAGTTATAATGACTTAGTTTTTACGCGAAATGAATTTTAAGGCTTGTTGGAGCTCCAAATGAGTCCTAATACTTATTATAATATATTATATGTTCAAATACTCAGTTGGGATCAAAACAACTTTGCTAGAGTCACTTGAGCCAAAAAAGTATTTTAAGGGCTATATTTACAAAACTAGTTATAACGACTTAGTTTTTTAGCGAAATGAATTTTTAAGGCTTATTGGAGCTCCAAATGAGTCCCTAATACTTATTATAATATATTATATGTTCAAATACTCAGTTGGGATCAAAACAACTTTGCTAGAGTCACTTGGACAAAAAAAAGTATTTTAAGGGCTATATTTCGGCAAAACTAGTTATGACGACTTAGTTTTTTTGCGAAATGAATTTTTTAGGCTTGTTGGAGCTCCAAATGAGTCCCTAATACTTATTATAATATATTATATGTTCAAATACTCAGTTGGGATCAAAACAACTTTGTTAAGTCACTTGGAGCCAAAAAAGTATTTTAAAGGCTATATTTTGGCAAAACTAGTTATAACGACTTAGTTTTTGCGCGAAATGAATTTTTAAGGCTTGTTGGAGCTCCAAATGAGTCCCTAATACTTATTATAATATATTATATGTTCAAATACTCAGTTGGGATCAAAAACAACTTTGCTAGAGTCACTTCGGAGCCAAAAAAGTATTTTAAAGGCTATATTTCGGCAAAACTAGTTATAACGACTTAGTTTTGCGCGAAATGAATTTTTAAGGCTTGTTGGAGCTCCAAATGAGTCCCTAATACTTATTATAATATATTATATGTTCAAATACTCAGTTGGGATCAAAACAACTTTGCTAGAGTCGCTTGAGCCAAAAAAGTATTTTGAGGGCTATATTTCGGCAAAACTAGTTATAACGACTTAGTTTTGCGCGAAATGAATTTTAAGGGCTTGTTGGAGCTCCAAATGAGTCCTAATACTTATTATAATATATTATATGTTCAAATACTAAGTTGGGATCAAAACAACTTTGCTATAGTCACTTCGGAGCCAAAAAAATTATTTTACAGGGGTATATTTGGCAAAACTAGTTATAACTACGTAGTTTTGCGCGAAATGAATTTTTAAGGCGTGTTGGAGTCCAAATGAGTCCCTAATACTTATTATAATATATTATGTTCAAATACTCAGTTGGATCAAAACAACTTTGCTAGAGTCCTCTAGGAGCCAAAAAAGTATTTTGAAGGCTAAATTTCGGCAAAACTAGTTATAACGACTTAGTTTTTGCGCGAAATGAATTTTTGAAGGCTTGTTGGAGCTCTAAATGAGTCCCTAATACTTATTATAATATATTATATGTTCAAATACTCAGTTTGGGATCAAAACAACTTTGCTAAGTCACTTCGGAGCAAAAAAAGTATTTTGAAAGGGCTATATTTCGGCAAAACTAGTTATACGACTTAGTTTTTGCTGCGAAATGAATTTTTAAGGCTTGTTGGAGCTCCAAATGAGTCCCTAATACTTTTATAATATATTTATTGTTCAAATACTCAGTTGGGATCAAACAACTTTGCTATAGTCACTTCGGAGCCAAAAAAGTATTTTAAGGGCTATATTTCGACATAACTAGTTATAACGACTTAGTTTTTTTGGCGCAAAATGAATTTTTAAGGCTTGTTGGAGCTCCAAATGAGTCCCTAATATTATTATAATATATTATATGTTCAAATACGCAGTTGGGATCAAAACAACTTTGCTATAGGTCGACTTCGGAGCCAAAAAAGTATTTTAAGGCTATATTTTCGGCAAAACTAGTTATAACGACTTAGTTTTTGCGCGAAATGAATTTTTAAGGCTTGTTGGAGCTCCAAATGAGTCCCTAATACTTATTATAATATATTATATGTTCAAATACTCATTGGGATCTAAACAACTTTGCTATAGTCACTTCGGAGCCAAAAAAGTATTTTAAGGGCTATATTTCGGCAAAACTAGTTATAACGACTTAGTTTTTGCGGGAAATGAATTTTTAAGCTTGTTGGAGCTCCAAATGAGTCCCTAATACTTATTATAATATATTATAATGTTCAAATACTCAGTTGGGATCAAAAAAACTTTGCTATAGTCACTTCGGAGCCAAAAAAGTATTTTAAGGGCTATATTTCGGCAAAACTAGTTATAAAGACCTTAGTTTTTTGCGCGAAATGAATTTTTAAAGGCTTGTTGGAGCTCCAAATGAGTCCTAATACTTATTATAATATATTATATGTCAAATACTCAGTTGGGATCAAAACAACTTTGCTATAGTCACTTCGAGCCAAAAAAGTATTTTAAGGGCTATATTCGGCAAAACTAGTTATAACGACGTAGTTTTTGCGCGAAATGATTTTTTAAGGCTTGTTGGAGCTCCAAAATGAGTCCCTAATACTTATTATAATATATTATATGTTCAAATACTCAGTTGGGATCAAAACAACTTTGTTAGAGTCGCTTCGGAGCCAAAAAGTATTTTGAAGGCTATATTTCGGAAAAACTAGTTATAACGACTTAGTTTTGTGCCGAAATGAATTTTTAAGGCTTGTTGGAGCTCCAAATGAGTCCTAATACTTATTATAATATATTATATGTTCAAATACTCAGTTGGGATCAAAACAACTTTGCTAAGTCACTTCGGAGCCAAAAAGTATTTTAAGGGCTATATTTCGGCAAAACTAGTTATAACGACTTAGTTTTTGCGCGAAATGAATTTTTAAGGCTTGTTGGAGCTCCAAATGAGTCCCCTAATACTTATTATAAATATTTATGTTCAAATACTCAGTTGGATCAAAACAACTTTGCTATGATACTTCGGAGCAAAAAAGTATTTTAAGGGCTATATTTCGGCAAAACTATTATAACGACTTACTTTTTGCGCGAAATGAATTTTTTGAAGGCTTGTTGGAGCTCCAAATGAGTCCCTAATACTTATTATAATATATTATATGTTCAAATACTCAGTTGGATCAAACAACTTTGCTATAGTCACTTGGAGCCAAAAAAATATTTTTAGAGGCTATATTTCAGCAAAACTAGTTATAACGACTTAATTTTTTCATGCAAAATGAATTTTTAAGGCTTGTTGGAGCTCTAAATGAGTCCCTAATACTTATTATAATATATTATATGTTCAAATACTCAGTTGGGATCAAAACAACTTTGCTATAGTCACTTGGACCAAAAAAGTATTTTAAGGGCTATATTTGGCAAAACTAGTTGTAACGACTTAGTTTTTGCGCGAAATGAATTTTTTTAAAGCTTGTTGGAGCTCCAAATGAGTCCTAATACTTATTATAATATATTATATTTCAAATACTCAGTTGGGATCAAAACAACTTTGCTAGAGTCACTTCGGAGCCAAAAAGTATTTTAAGGGCTATATTTCGGCAAAACTAATTATAACGAATTAGTTTTTGCGCGAAATGAATTTTTAAGCTTGTTGGAGCTCCAAATGAGTCCTAAACTTATTATATATTATATATTTAAATACTCGTTGGGATCTAAACAACTTTGCTAGAGTCACTTCGGAGCCAAAAATTAATTTTACGGCTATATTTCGCTAAAACTAATTATGATGACGTAGTTTTTGCGGGAAATGAATTTTTAAGGCTTGTTGGAGCTCCAAATGAGTCCCGAATACTTATTATAATATATTATATGTTCAAATACTCAGTTGGATCAAAACAACTTTGCTATAGTCGACTTCGGAGCCAAAAAAGTATTTGAAGGGCTATATTCGGCAAAACTAGTTATAACGACTTAGTTTTTGTGCGAAATGATTTTTAAGGCTTGTTGGAGCTCCAAATGAGTCCCTAATACTTATTATAATATATTATATGTTCAAATACTCAGTTGGGATCAAACAACTTTGCTATAGTCACTTCGGAGCCAAAAAAGTATTTTAAGGGCTATATTTCGGCAAAACTAGTTATAACGACTTAGTATTTGCCGAAAATGAATTTTTAAGGCTTGTTGGAGCTCCAAATGAGTCCCATAATACTTATTATAATATATTATATGTTAATTACTCAGTTGGGATCAAAACAACTTGTTATAGTCGCTTCGGAGCCAAAAAAGTATTTTAAGGGCTATATTTCGGCAAACTAGTTATAACGACTTAGTTTTTGCGCGAAAGAAGTTTTAAGGCTTGTTGGAGCTCCAAATGAGTCCCTAATACTTATTATAATAATTATATGTTCAAATACTCAGTTGGGATCAAAACAACTTTGCTAGAGTCACTTCGGAGCCAAAAAAGTATTTTAAGGGCTATATTTCGGCAAAACTAGTTATAACGACTTAGTTTTTGCGCGAAATGAATTTTTAAGGCTTGTTGGAGCTCCAAATGAGTCCCTAATACTTATTATAATATATTATATGTTCAAATACTCAGTTGGGATCAAAACAACTTTGCTATAGTCACTTCGGAGCCAAAAAGTATTTTAAGGGCTATATTTCGGCAAAACTAGTTATAACGACTTAGTTTTTGCGCGAAATGCAATTTTTAAGGCTTGTTGGGAGCTCCAAATGAGTCCTAATACTTATTATAATATTATTATATGTTCAAATACTCAGTTGGGATCAAACAACTTTGCTATAGTCACTTTGGAGCCAAAAAAGTATTTTAAGGGCTATATTTCGGCAAAACTAGTTATAACGACTTAGTTTTTGCGCGAAATGAATTTTTAAGGCTTGTTGGATCTCCAAATGAGTCCCTAATACTTATTATATATATTATATGTTCAAATACTCAGTTGGGATCTAAACAACTTTGCTATAGTCACTTCGGAGCCAAAAAAGTTATTTTAAGGGCTATATTTCGGCAAAAACTATTTTGCTGACTTAGTTTTTGCGCGAAATGAATTTTAAGGCTGTTGATCTCAAATGAGTCCCTAATACTTATTATAATTATTATATGTTCAAATACTCATTGGGATGTAAACAACTTTGCTAGAGTCACTTCGGAGCCAAAAAATTATTTTACAGGCTATATTTCGGCAAAACTATTTTGCTGAACTTAGTTTTTGCGCGAAATGACTTTTTAAGGCTTGTTGGAGCACCAAATGAGTCCTAATACTTATTATAATATATTATATGTTCAAATACTCAGTTGGGATCAAAACAACTTTGCTAGAGTCCTTCGGAGCCAAAAAAGTATTTTGAAGGCTATATTTTCGGCAAAACTAGTTAGAACACTTAGTTTTTCGCGAAATGATTTTTAAGGCTTGTTGGAGCTCCAAATGAGTCCCTAATACTTATTATAATATATTATATGTTCAAATACTCAGTTGGGATCAAAACAACTTTGCTATAGTCACTTCGGAGCAAAAAAGTATTTTTAAGGCTATATTTCGGCAAAACTAGTTATAACGACTTAGTTTTTGCGCGAAATGAATTTTTAAGGCTTGTTGGAGCTCCAAATGAGTCCCTAATACTTATTATAATATATTATATGTTCAAATACTCAGTTGGGATCAAAACAACTTTGCTAAGTCACTTCGGAGCCAAAAAGTATTTTAAGGCTATATTCGGACAAAACTAGTTATAACGACTTAGTTTTTGCGCGAAATGAATTTTTTAAGGCTTGTTGGAGCTCCAAATGAGTCCCTAATACTTATTATAATATATTATATGTTCAAATACTCGATTGGGATCAAACAACTTTGCTATAGACACTTCGGAGCAAAAAAGTATTTTAAGGGCTATATTTCGGCAAAACTAGTTATAACGACTTAGTTTTTGCGCGAAATGAATTTTTAAGGCTTGTTGGAGCTCCAAATGAGTCCCTAATACTTATTATAATATATTATATGTTCAAATACTCAGTTGGGATCAAAACAACTTTGCTATAGTCACTTCGGAGCCAAAAAAGTATTTTAAGGCTATATTTCGGCAAAACTAGTTAAACGACTTAGTTTTTGCGCGAAATGAATTTTTAAGGCTTGTTGGAGCTCCAAATGAGTCCCTAATACTTATTATAATATATTATATTTTCAAATACTCAGTTGGATCAAAACAACTTTGCTAGAGTCACTTCGGAGACAAAAAAGTATTTTAAGGGCTATATTTCGGCCAAAACTAGTTATAACGACTTAGTTTTTGCGCGAAATGAATTTTTAAGGCTTGTTGGAGCTCCAAATGAGTCCTAATACTTATTATAATATATTATATGTTCAAATACTCAGTTGGGATCAAAACAACATTGCTATAGTCACTTCGGAGCCAAAAAAGTATTTTGAAGGCTATATTTGCAGCAAAACTAGTTATAACGACTTAGTTTTTGCGCGAAATGAATTTTTAAGGCTTGTTAGGAGCTACAGAATGAGTCCCTAATACTATTATAATATATTATATTTTCAAATACTCAGTTGCGATCAAAACAACTTTGCTTACGGCACTTCGGAGCCTAAAAAGTATATTTACAGGGCTTTATTTCGGCAAAACTAGTTATCTGACTTGTTTTCGCGAAATGAATTTTCATGCTTTGGAGCACCAAATGAGTCCCTAATAATTATTATAATATATTATATAGTTCAAATACTCAGTTGGGGATCAAAAACAACTTTGTTAAGGTCCTTCGGAGCCAAAAAGTATTTTGAACGGCTATATTTCTGCAAAACTAGTTATAATCGACTTAGTTTTTTGCGCGAAAATGAATTTTGAAGGCTTGTTGGAGCTCACGAAATGAAGTTCCCTAATACTTATATTATAATATATTATATGTTCAAACACTCAGTTGGGAAAACACAACTTTGCTATATCACTTCGGAGCAAAAAGTATTATAAGGGCTATATTTCGGCAAAACTAGTTATAACGACTTAGTTTTGCGCGAAATGAATTTTTTAAGGCTTGTTGGAGCTCCAAATGAGTCCCCTAATACTATTATAATATATTATATGTTCAAATACTCAGTTGGGCATCAAAACAACTTTGCTATAGTCACTCTCGGAGCCAAAAAAGTATTTTAAAGGCTATATTGTCGGCAAAACTAGTTATTAACGACTTAGTTTTTGCGCGAAATGAATTTTTAAGGCTTGTTGGAGCTCCAAATGAGTCCCTCATACTTATTATAATATATTATATGTTCAAATACTCAGTTGGGATTCAAACAACTTTGCAGAGTCACTTCGGAGCCCAAAAAAGTATTTTGAAGGCTATATTTCGGCAAAACTAGTTATAACGACTTAGTTTTGCGCGAAATGAATTTTTAGGCTTGTTGGAGCTCCAAATGAGTCCCTAATATTATTATAATATATTATATGTTCAAATACTAAGTTGGATCAAAACAACTTTGTTATAGTCACTTCGGAGCCAAGAAAAGTATTTTAAGGGCTATATTTCGGCAAAACTAGTTATAACGACTTAGTTTTTGCGCGAAATGAAGTTTTAAGGCTTGTTGGAGCTCCAAATGAGTCCCTAATACTTATTATAATATATTATATGTTCAAATACTCAGTTGGGATCTAACAACTTTGCTAGAGTCACTTCGGAGCCAAAAAATTATTTTACAGGCTATATTTCGCAAAACTAATTTTGCTGACTTAGTTTTTGCGCGAAATGACTTTTTAAGGCTTGTTGGAGTACCAAATGAGTCCCTAATACTTTTTATAATATATTATATGTTCAAATACTCAGTTGGGATCAAACAACTTTGCTAGAGTCACTTCGGAGCCAAAAAAGTATTTAAGGCTATATTTCGGCAAAACTAGTTATGAACGACTTAGTTTTTGCGCGAAATGAATTTTTAAGGCTTGTTGGAGCACAAATGAGTCCCTAATACTTATTATAATATATTATATGTTCAAATACTCAGTTGGGATCAAAACAACTTTGCTAGAGTCACTTCGGAGCCAAAAAAGTATTTTGAAGGCTATATTTCGGCAAAACTAGTTATAACGACTTAGTTTTTGCGAAATGAATTTTTAAGGCTTGTTGGAGCTCCAAATGAGTCCCTAATACTTATTATAATATATTATATGTTCAAATACTCAGTTGGGATCAAAACAACTTTGCTATAGTCACTTCGGAGCCAAAAAAGTATTTTAAGGGCTATATTTCGGCAAAACTAGTTATAACGACTTAGTTTTTGCGCGAAATGAATTTTTAAGGCTTGTTGGAGCTCCAAATGAGTCCCTAATACTTATTATAATATATTATATGTTCAAATACTCAGTTGGGATCAAAACAACTTTGCTAGAGTCACTTCGGAGCCAAAAAAGTATTTTACAGTGCTATATTTCGGCAAAACTAGTTATAACGACTTAGTTTTGCGCGAAATGAATTTTTAAGGCTTGTTGGAGCTCCAAATGAGTCCCTAATACTTATTATAATATATTATATGTTCAAATACTCAGTTGGGATCTAAACAACTTTGCTAGAGTCACTTCGGAACCAAAATATTATTTTACAGGCTATATTTCGGCAAAACTAATTTTGCTGACTTAGTTTTTGCGCGAAATGACTTTTTAAGGCTTGTTGGAGCACCAAATGAGTCCCTAATACTTATTATAATATATTATATGTTCAAATACTCAGTTGGGATCAAAACAACTTTGCTAGAGTCACTTCGGAGCCAAAAAAGTATTTTGAAGGCTATATTTCAGCAAAACTAGTTATAACGAACTTAGTTTTTGCGCGAAATGAATTTTGAAGGCCTGTTGGAGCTCCAAATGAGTTCCTAATACTTATTATAATATATTATATGTTCAAACACTCAGTTGGGAGCAAAACAACTTTGCTATAGTCACTTCGGAGCCAAAAAAGTATTTTAAGGGCTATATTTCGGCAAAACTAGTTATAACGACTTAGTTTTTGCGCGAAATTAATTTTTAAGGCTTTTTGGAGCTCCAAATGAGTCCCTAATACTTATTATAATATATTATATGTTCAAATACTCAGTTGGATCAAAACAACTTTGCTATAGTCACTTCGGAGCCAAAAAAGTATTTTAAGGCTATATTTCGGCAAAACTAGTTATAACGACTTACTTTTTGCGCGAAATGAATTTTTAAGGCTTGTTGGAGCTCCAAATGAGTCCCTAATACTTATTATAATATATTATATGTTCAAATACTCAGTTGGGATCTAAACAACTTTGCTAGAGTCACTTCGGAACCAAAATATTATTTTAAGGCTATATTTCGGGCAAAACTAATTTTACTGACTTAGTTTTTGCGCGAAATGATTTTTAAGGCTTGTTGGAGCACCAAATGAGTCCCTAATACTTATTATAATATATTATATGTTCAAATACTCAGTTGGGATCAAAACAACTTTGCTAGAGTCACTTCGGAGCCAAAAAGTATTTTACAGGCTATATTTCAGCAAAACTAGTTATAACGACTTAGTTTTTGCGCGAAATGAATTTTGAAGGCCTGTTGGAGCTCCAAATGAGTTCCTAATACTTATTATAATATATTATATGTTCAAAAACTCAGTTGGGAGCAAAACAACTTTGCTATAGTCACTTCGGATCCAAAAAAGTATTTTAAGGCTATATTTCGGCAAAACTAGTTATAACGACTTAGTTTTTGCGCAAATGAATTTTTAAGGCTTGTTGGAGCTCCAAATGAGTCCCTAATACTTATTATAATATATTATATGTTCAAATACTCAGTTGGGATCTAAACAACTTTGCCAGAGTCACTTCGGAACCAAAAAATTATTTTACAGGCTATATTTCGGCAAAACTAATTTGCTGACTTAGTTTTTGCGCGAAATGACTTTTTAAGGCTTGTTGGAGCACCAAATGAGTCGCTAATACTTATTATAATATATTATATGTTCAAATACTCAGTTAGGATCAAAACAACTTTGCTAGAGTCACTTCGGAGCCAAAAAAGTATTTTGAAGGCTATATTTCAGCAAAACTAGTTATAACGAACTTAGTTTTTGCGCGAAATGAATTTTGAAGGCCTGTTGGAGCTCCAAATGAGTTCCTAATACTTATTATAATATATTATATGTTCAAAAACTCAGTTGGGAGCAAAACAACTTTGCTAGAGTCACTTCGGAGCCAAAAAAGTATTTTGAAGGCTATATTTCAGCAAAACTAGTTATAACGAACTTTATTTTTGCGCGAAATGAATTTTGAAGGCCTGTTGGAGCTCCAAATGAGTTCCTAATACTTATTATAATATATTATATGTTCAAACACTCAGTTGGGAGCAAAACAACTTTGCTATAGTCACTTCGGAGCCAAAAAAGTATTTTAAGGGCTATATTTCGGCAAAACTAGTTATAACGACTTAGTTTTTGCGCGAAATGAATTTTTCAGGCTTGTTGGAGCTCCAAATGAGTCCCTAATACTCATTATAATATATTATATGTTCAAATACTCAGTTGGGATCAAAACAACTTTGTTAGAGTCGCTTCGGAGCCAAAAAAGTATTTTGAAGGTTATATTTTGGCAAAACTAGTTATAACGACTTAGTTTTTGCGCGAAATGAATTTTTAAGGCTTTTTGGAGCTCCAAATGAGTCCTTAATACTTATTACAATATATTATATGTTCAAATACTCAGTTGGAATCAAAACAACTTTGCTATAGCCACTTCGGAGCTAAAAAAGTATTTTAAGTGCTATATTTCGGCAAAACTAGTTATAACGATTTACTTTTTGCACGAAATGAATTTTTAAGGCTTGTTGGAGCTCCAAATGAGTCCCTAATACTAATTATAATATATTATATGTTCAAATACTCAGTTGGGATCTAAACAACTTTGCTAGAGTCACTTCGGAACCAAAATATTATTTTACAGGCTATATATTTCGGCAAAACTAATTTTGCTGACTTAGTTTTTGCGCGAAATGACTTTTTAAGGCTTGTTGGAGCACCAAATGAGTCCCTAATACTTTTTATAATATATTATATGTTCAAATACTCAGTTGGGATCAAACAACTTTGCTAGAGTCACTTCGGAGCCAAAAAAGTATTTTGAAGGCTATATTTCAGCAAAACTAGTTATAACGAACTTAGTTTTTGCGCGAAATGAATTTTGAAGGCCTGTTGGAGCTCAAAATGAGTTCCTAATACTTATTATAATATATTATATGTTCAAACACTCAGTTGGGAGCAAAACAACTTTGCTATAGTCACTTCGGAGCCAAAAAAGTATTTTAAGGGCTATATTTCGGCAAAACTAGTTATAACGACTTAGTTTTTGCGCGAAATGAATTTTTCAGGCTTGTTGGATCTCCAAATGAGTCCCTAATACTCATTATAATATATTATATGTTGAAATACTCAGTTGGGATCAAAACAACTTTGTTAGAGTCGCTTCGGAGCCAAAAAATATTTTGAAGGCTATATTTTGGCAAAACTAGTTATAACGACTTAGTTTTTGCGCGAAATTAATTTTTAAGGCTTTTTGGAGCTCCAAATGAGTCCCTAATACTTATTACAATATATTATATGTTCAAATACTCAGTTGGAATCAAAACAACTTTGCTATAGCCACTTCGGAGCTAAAAAAGTATTTTAAGTGCTATATTTCGGCAAAACTAGTTATAACGATTTACTTTTTGCGCGAAATGAATTTTTAAGGCTTGTTGGAGCTCCAAATGAGTCCCTAATACTTATTATAATATATTATATGTTCAAATACTCAGTTGGGATCTAAACAACTTTGCTAGAGTCACTTCGGAACCAAAATATTATTTTACAGGCTATATTTCGGCAAAACTAATTTTGCTGACTTAGTTTTTGCGCGAAATGACTTTTTAAGGCTTGTTGGAGCACCAAATGAGTCCCTAATACTTATTATAATATATTATATGTTCAAATACTCAGTTGGGATCTAAACAACTTTGCTAGAGTCACTTCGGAACCAAAATATTATTTTACAGGCTATATTTCGGCAAAACTAATTTTGCTGACTTAGTTTTTGCGCGAAATGACTTTTTAAGGCTTGTTAGAGCACCAAATGAGTCCCTAATACTTATTATAATATATTATATGTTCAAATACTCAGTTGGGATCAAAACAACTTTGCTAGAGTCACTTCGGAGCCAAAAAAGTATTTTACATGCTATATTTCAGCAAAACTAGTTATAACGAACTTAGTTTTTGCGCGAAATAAATTTTGAAGGCCTGTTGGAGCTCCAAATGAGTTCTTAATACTTATTATAATATATTATATGTTCAAAAACTCAGTTGGGAGCAAAACAACTTTGCTATAGTCACTTCGGATCCAAAAAAAGTATTTTAAGGGCTATATTTCGGCAAAACTAGTTATAACGACTTAGTTTTTGCGCGAAATGAATTTTTAAGGCTTGTTGGAGCTCCAAATGAGTCCCTAATACTTATTATAATATATTATATGTTCAAATACTCAGTTGGGATCTAAACAACTTTGCCAGAGTCACTTCGGAACCAAAATATTATTTTACAGGCTATATTTCGGCAAAACTAATTTGCTGACTTAGTTTTTGCGCGAAATGACTTTTTAAGGCTTGTTGGAGCACCAAATGAGTCGCTAATACTTATTATAATATATTATATGTTCAAATACTCAGTTAGGATCAAAACAACTTTGCTAGAGTCACTTCGGAGCCAAAAAAGTATTTTGAAGGCTATATTTCAGCAAAACTAGTTATAACGAACTTAGTTTTTGCGCGAAATGAATTTTGAAGGCCTGTTGGAGCTCCAAATGAGTTCCTAATACTTATTATAATATATTATATGTTCAAAAACTCAGTTGGGAGCAAAACAACTTTGCTAGAGTCACTTCGGAGCCAAAAAAGTATTTTGAAGGCTATATTTCAGCAAAACTAGTTATAACGAACTTTATTTTTGCGCGAAATGAATTTTGAAGGTCTGTTGGAGCTCCAAATGAGTTCCTAATACTTATTATAATATATTATATGTTCAAACACTCAGTTGGGAGCAAAACAACTTTGCTATAGTCACTTCGGAGCCAAAAAAGTATTTTAAGGGCTATATTTCGGCAAAACTAGTTATAACGACTTAGTTTTTGCGCGAAATGAATTTTTCAGGCTTGTTGGAGCTCCAAATGAGTCCCTAATACTCATTATAATATATTATATGTTCAAATACTCAGTTGGGATCTAAACAACTTTGCTAGAGTCACTTCGGAATCAAAATAATATTTTACAGGCTATATTTCGGCAAAACTAATTTTGCTGACTTAGTTTTTGCGCGAAATGACTTTTTAAGGCTTGTTGGAGCACAAAATGAGTCCCTAATACTTTTTATAATATATTATATGTTCAAATACTCTGTTGGGATCAAAACAACTTTGCTAGAGTCACTTCGGAGCCAAAAAAGTATTTTGAAGGCTATATTTCAGCAAAACTAGTTATAACGAACTTAGTTTTTGCGCGAAATGAATTTTGAAGGCCTGTTGGAGCTCAAAATGAGTTCCTAATACTTATTATAATATATTATATGTTCAAACACTCAGTTGGGAGCAAAACAACTTTGCTATAGTCACTTCGGAGCCAAAAAAGTATTTTAAGGGCTATATTTCGGCAAAACTAGTTATAACGACTTAGTTTTTGCGCGAAATGAATTTTTCAGGCTTGTTGGAGCTCCAAATGAGTCCCTAATACTCATTATAATATATTATATGTTGAAATACTCAGTTCGGATCAAAACAACTTTGTTAGAATCGCTTCGAAGCCAAAAAATATTTTGAAGGCTATATTTTGGCAAAACTAGTTATAACGACTTAGTTTTTGCGCGAAATTAATTTTTAAGGCTTTTTGGAGCTCCAAATGAGTCCCTAATACTTATTACAATATATTATATGTTCAAATACTCAGTTGGAATCAAAACAACTTTGCTATAGCCACTTCGGAGCTAAAAAAGTATTTTAAGTGCTATATTTCGGCAAAACTAGTTATAACGATTTACTTTTTGCGCGAAATGAATTTTTAAGGCTTGTTGGAGCTCCAAATGAGTCCCTAATACTTATTATAATATATTATATGTTCAAATACTCAGTTGGGATCTAAACAACTTTGCTAGAGTCACTTCGGAACCAAAATATTATTTTACAGGCTATATTTCGGCAAAACTAATTTTGAAGACTTAGTTTTAGCGCGAAATGACTTTTTAAGGCTTGTTAGAGCACCAAATGAGTCCCTAATACTTATTATAATATATTATATGTTCAAATACTCAGTTGGGATCAAAACAACTTTGCTAGAGTCACTTCGGAGCCAAAAAAGTATTTTACATGCTATATTTCAGCAAAACTAGTTATAACGAACTTAGTTTTTGCGCGAAATGCATTTTGAAGGCCTGTTGGAGCTCCAAATGAGTTCTTAATACTTATTATAATATATTATATGTTCAAAAACTCAGTTGGGCGCAAAACAACTTTGCTATAGTCACTTCGGATCCAAAAAAAGTATTTTAAGGACTATATTTCGGCAAAACTAGTTATAACGACTTAGTTTTTGCGCGAAATGAATTTTTAAGGCTTGTTGGAGCTCCAAATGAGTCCCTAATACTTATTATAATATATTATATGTTCAAATACTCAGTTGGGATCTAAACAACTTTGCCAGAGTCACTTCGGAACCAAAATATTATTTTACAGGCTATATTTCGGCAAAACTAATTTGCTGACTTAGTTTTTGCGCGAAATGACTTTTTAAGGCTTGTTGGAGCACCAAATGAGTCGCTAATACTTATTACAATATATTATATGTTCAAATACTCAGTTGGAATCAAAACAACTTTGCTATAGCCACTTCGGAGCTAAAAAAGTATTTTAAGTGCTATATTTCGGCAAAACTAGTTATAACGATTTACTTTTTGCGCGAAATAAATTTTTAAGGCTTGTTGGAGCTCCCAATGAGTCCCTAATACTTATTATAATATATTATATGTTCAAATACTCAGTTGGGATCTAAACAACTTTGCTAGAGTCACTTCGGAGCCAAAAAAGTATTTTGAAGGCTATATTTCAGCAAAACTAGTTATAACGAACTTAGTTTTTGCGCGAAATGAATTTTGAAGGCCTGTTGGAGCTCCAAATGAGTTCCTAATACTTATTATAATATATTATATGTTCAAAAACTCAGTTGGGAGCAAAACAACTTTGCTAGAGTCACTTCGGAGCCAAAAAAGTATTTTGAAGGCTATATTTCAGCAAAACTAGTTATAACGAACTTTATTTTTGCGCGAAATGAATTTTGAAGGCCTGTTGGAGCTCCAAATGAGTTCCTAATAGTTATTATAATATATTATATGTTCAAACACTCAGTTGGGAGCAAAACAACTTTGCTATAGTCACTTCGGAGCCAAAAAAGTATTTTAAGGGCTATATTTCGGCAAAACTAGTTATAACGACTTAGTTTTTGCGCGAAATGAATTTTTCAGGCTTGTTGGAGCTCCAAATGAGTCCCTAATACTCATTATAATATATTATATGTTCAAATACTCAGTTGGGATCAAAACAACTTTGTTAGAGCCGCTTCGGAGCCAAAAAAGTATTTTGAAGGCTATATTTTGGCAAAACTAGTTATAACGACTTAGTTTTTGCGCGAAATGAATTTTTAAGGCTTTTTGGAGCTCCAAATGAGTCCTTAATACTTATTACAATATATTATATGTTCAAATACTCAGTTGGAATCAAAACAACTTTGCTATAGCCACTTCGGAGCTAAAAAAGTATTTTAAGTGCTATATTTCGGAAAAACTAGTTATAACGATTTACTTTTTGCACGAAATGAATTTTTAAGGCTTGTTGGAGCTCCAAATGAGTCCCTAATACTAATTATAATATATTATATGTTCAAATACTCAGTTGGGATCTAAACAACTTTGCTAGAGTCACTTCGGAACCAAAATATTATTTTACAGGCTATATTTCGGCAAAACTAATTTTGCTGACTTAGTTTTTGCGCGAAATGACTTTTTAAGGCTTGTTGGAGTACAAAATGAGTCCCTAATACTTTTTATAATATATTATATATTCAAATACTCAGTTGGGATCAAAACAACTTTGCTAGAGTCACTTCGGAGCCAAAAAAGTATTTTGAAGGCTATATTTCGGCAAAACTAGTTATAACGAACTTAGTTTTTGCGCGAAATAAATTTTGAAGGCCTGTTGGAGCTCAAAATGAGTTCCTAATACTTATTATAATATATTATATGTTCAAACACTCAGTTGGGAGCAAAACAACTTTGCTATAGTCACTTCGGAGCCAAAAAAGTATTTTAAGGGCTATATTTCGGCAAAACTAGTTATAACGACTTAGTTTTTGCGCGAAATGAATTTTTCAGGCTTGTTGGAGCTCCAAATGAGTCCCTAATACTCATTATAATATATTATATGTTGAAATGCTCAGTTGGGATCAAAACAACTTTGTTAGAGTCGCTTCGGAGCCAAAAAATATTTTGAAGGCTATATTTTGGCAAAACTAGTTATAACGACTTAGTTTTTGCGCGAAATTAATTTTTAAGGCTTTTTGGAGCTCCAAATGAGTCCCTAATACTTATTACAATATATTATATGTTCAAATACTCAGTTGGAATCAAAACAACTTTGCTATAGCCACTTCGGAGCTAAAAAAGTATTTTAAGTGCTATATTTCGGCAAAACTAGTTATAACGATTTACTTTTTGCGCGAAATAAATTTTTAAGGCTTGTTGGAGCTCCCAATGAGTCCCTAATACTTATTATAATATATTATATGTTCAAATACTCAGTTGGGATCTAAACAACTTTGCTAGAGTCACTTCGGAGCCAAAAAAGTATTTTGAAGGCTATATTTCAGCAAAACTAGTTATAACGAACTTAGTTTTTGCGCGAAATGAATTTTGAAGGCCTGTTGGAGCTCCAAATGAGTTCCTAATACTTATTATAATATATTATATGTTCAAAAACTCAGTTGGGAGCAAAACAACTTTGCTAGAGTCACTTCGGAGCCAAAAAAGTATTTTGAAGGCTATATTTCAGCAAAACTAGTTATAACGAACTTTATTTTTGCGCGAAATGAATTTTGAAGGCCTGTTGGAGCTCCAAATGAGTTCCTAATAGTTATTATAATATATTATATGTTCAAACACTCAGTTGGGAGCAAAACAACTTTGCTATAGTCACTTCGGAGCCAAAAAAGTATTTTAAGGGCTATATTTCGGCAAAACTAGTTATAACGACTTAGTTTTTGCGCGAAATGAATTTTTCAGGCTTGTTGGAGCTCCAAATGAGTCCCTAATACTCATTATAATATATTATATGTTCAAATACTCAGTTGGGATCAAAACAACTTTGTTAGAGCCGCTTCGGAGCCAAAAAAGTATTTTGAAGGCTATATTTTGGCAAAACTAGTTATAACGACTTAGTTTTTGCGCGAAATGAATTTTTAAGGCTTTTTGGAGCTCCAAATGAGTCCTTAATACTTATTACAATATATTATATGTTCAAATACTCAGTTGGAATCAAAACAACTTTGCTATAGCCACTTCGGAGCTAAAAAAGTATTTTAAGTGCTATATTTCGGAAAAACTAGTTATAACGATTTACTTTTTGCACGAAATGAATTTTTAAGGCTTGTTGGAGCTCCAAATGAGTCCCTAATACTAATTATAATATATTATATGTTCAAATACTCAGTTGGGATCTAAACAACTTTGCTAGAGTCACTTCGGAACCAAAATATTATTTTACAGGCTATATTTCGGCAAAACTAATTTTGCTGACTTAGTTTTTGCGCGAAATGACTTTTTAAGGCTTGTTGGAGTACAAAATGAGTCCCTAATACTTTTTATAATATATTATATGTTCAAATACTCAGTTGGGATCAAAACAACTTTGCTAGAGTCACTTCGGAGCCAAAAAAGTATTTTGAAGGCTATATTTCGGCAAAACTAGTTATAACGAACTTAGTTTTTGCGCGAAATGAATTTTGAAGGCCTGTTGGAGCTCAAAATGAGTTCCTAATACTTATTATAATATATTATATGTTCAAACACTCAGTTGGGAGCAAAACAACTTTGCTATAGTCACTTCGGAGCCAAAAAAGTATTTTAAGGGCTATATTTCGGCAAAACTAGTTATAACGACTTAGTTTTTGCGCGAAATGAATTTTTCAGGCTTGTTGGAGCTCCAAATGAGTCCCTAATACTCATTATAATATATTATATGTTGAAATGCTCAGTTGGGATCAAAACAACTTTGTTAGAGTCGCTTCGGAGCCAAAAAATATTTTGAAGGCTATATTTTGGCAAAACTAGTTATAACGACTTAGTTTTTGCGCGAAATTAATTTTTAAGGCTTTTTGGAGCTCCAAATGAGTCCCTAATACTTATTACAATATATTATATGTTCAAATACTCAGTTGGAATCAAAACAACTTTGCTATAGCCACTTCGGAGCTAAAAAAGTATTTTAAGTGCTATATTTCGGCAAAACTAGTTATAACGATTTACTTTTTGCGCGAAATGAATTTTTAAGGCTTGTTGGAGCTCCAAATGAGTCCCTAATACTTATTATAATATATTATATGTTCAAATACTCAGTTGGGATCTAAACAACTTTGCTAGAGTCACTTCGGAACCAAAATATTATTTTACAGGCTATATTTCGGCAAAACTAATTTTGCTGACTTAGTTTTTGCGTGAAATGACTTTTTAAGGCTTGTTAGAGCACCAAATGAGTCCCTAATACTTATTATAATATATTATATGTTCAAATACTCAGTTGGGATCAAAACAACTTTGTTAGAGTCGCTTCGGAGCCAAAAAAGTATTTTGAAGGCTATATTTTGGCAAAACTAGTTATAACGACTTAGTTTTTGCGCGAAATGAATTTTTAAGGCTTTTTGGAGCTCCAAATGAGTCCGTAATACTTATTACAATATATTATATGTTCAAATACTCAGTTAGAATCAAAACAACTTTGCTATAGCCACTTCGGAGCTAAAAAAGTATTTTAAGTGCTATATTTCGGAAAAACTAGTTATAACGATTTACTTTTTGCACGAAATGAATTTTTAAGGCTTGTTGGAGCTCCAAATGAGTCCCTAATACTAATTATAATATATTATATGTTCAAATACTCAGTTGGGATCTAAACAACTTTGCTAGAGTCACTTCGGAACCAAAATATTATTTTACAGGCTATATTTCGGCAAAACTAATTTTGCTGACTTAGTTTTTGCGCGAAATGACTTTTTAAGGCTTGTTGGAGCACAAAATGAGTCCCTAATACTTTTTATAATATATTATATGTTCAAATACTCAGTTGGGATCAAAACAACTTTGCTAGAGTCACTTCGGAGCCAAAAAAGTATTTTGAAGGCTATATTTCGGCAAAACTAGTTATAACGAACTTAGTTTTTGCGCGAAATGAATTTTGAAGGCCTGTTGGAGCTCAAAATGAGTTCCTAATACTTATTAAAATATATTATATGTTCAAACACTCAGTTGGGAGCAAAACAACTTTGCTATAGTCACTTCGGAGCCAAAAAAGTATTTTAAGGGCTATATTTCGGCAAAACTAGTTATAACGACTTAGTTTTTGCGCGAAATGAATTTTTCAGGCTTGTTGGAGCTCCAAATGAGTCCCTAATACTCATTATAATATATTATATGTTGAAATGCTCAGTTGGGATCAAAACAACTTTGTTAGAGTCGCTTCGGAGCCAAAAAATATTTTGAAGGCTATATTTTGGCAAAACTAGTTATAACGACTTAGTTTTTGCGCGAAATTAATTTTTAAGGCTTTTTGGAGCTCCAAATGAGTCCCTAATACTTATTACAATATATTATATGTTCAAATACTCAGTTGGAATCAAAACAACTTTGCTATAGCCACTTCGGAGCTAAAAAAGTATTTTAAGTGCTATATTTCGGCAAAACTAGTTATAACGATTTACTTTTTGCGCGAAATGAATTTTTAAGGCTTGTTGGAGCTCCAAATGAGTCCCTAATACTTATTATAATATATTATATGTTCAAATACTCAGTTGGGATCTAAACAACTTTGCTAGAGTCACTTCGGAACCAAAAAATTATTTTACACGCTATATTTCGGCAAAACTAATTTTGCTGACTTAGTTTTTGCGTGAAATGACTTTTTAAGGCTTGTTGGAGCACCAAATGAGTCCCTAATACTTATTATAATATATTATATGTTCAAATACTCAGTTGCGATCAAAACAACTTTGTTAGAGTCGCTTCGGAGCCAAAAAAGTATTTTGAAGGCTATATTTTGGCAAAACTAGTTATAACGACTTAGTTTTTGCGCGAAATGAATTTTGAAGGCTTTTTGGAGCTCCAAATGAGTCCGTAATACTTATTACAATATATTATATGTTCAAATACTCAGTTGGAATTAAAACAACTTTGCTATAGCCACTTCGGAGCTAAAAAAGTATTTTAAGTGCTATATTTCGGAAAAACTAGTTATAACGATTTACTTTTTGCACGAAATGAATTTTTAAGGCTTGTTGGAGCTCCAAATGAGTCCCTAATACTAATTATAATATATTATATGTTCAAATACTCAGTTGGGATCTAAACAACTTTGCTAGAGTCACTTCGGAACCAAAATATTATTTTACAGGCTATATTTCGGCAAAACTAATTTTGCTGACTTAGTTTTTGCGCGAAATGACTTTTTAAGGCTTGTTGGAGCACAAAATGAGTCCCTAATACTTTTTATAATATATTATATGTTCAAATACTCAGTTGGGATCAAAACAACTTTGCTAGAGTCACTTCGGAGCCAAAAAAGTATTTTGAAGGCTATATTTCGGCAAAACTAGTTATAACGAACTTAGTTTTTGCGCGAAATGAATTTTGAAGGCCTGTTGGAGCTCAAAATGAGTTCCTAATACTTATTATAATATATTATATGTTCAAACACTCAGTTGGGAGCAAAACAACTTTGCTATAGTCACTTCGGAGCCAAAAAAGTATTTTAAGGGCTATATTTCGCCAAAAAAGTAGAGAATAAATCAATTACTGCAACCAACAAAAAAACGGTAATTAAATAACAAAGTATTAAATACTATAGGCAGCAAAAATATTTATTTCTTTAAAGAAAGATAATAAGACAACAAATATCTTTAGAAGAAAAAAAATTTGATATCAACGTGTAGAGAAAATTAAGGAGTCAATAAATTACATACACACCTCAGCCAAGCAAACCCGTTTTAGAAGTAATCACTGTTCCAGGTAAGAAAGTTGATTTGGCAGCAGACAATAGTAATTGTTTGGGTTAAGAAGGTGAGTAAGGTAATGAAACAGAGACTGTTCACAGAGAAAACGCAGAAAAACAATGTGTTAATGTGTGAAATAAAGTGGCTAAAATAATTTTACTGCCATATTTATAGCAGTTAAAGATAAGGATAAAAAAATTAATAAAATCATACTGCAATCGACATTCATTAATCCGGACTCATAGTAAAGATTATTCCAGAGAAATTCAGACTTTTTATTTTGGTAAAAATAATTTTTATTAATATTCATAAACAAAAGAAGAGACAATAACAAAATAAAAGATGCATAGATATTTTAAAAAAATCAGAAAGTACTAAATAATATATGATAATGAATAGTAGTTATACCAATAGCAAAGCACCATATAAAAAGTGTAGGATTAAGAATAGTCAGAATGTACAAACCGACTTTAATTAATGCAGACTTATAATCAAAATTATTCTACAAAAATTGATGCTTTTAACAATTATAAAATTAATATTTATTAATATTCGAAAAGAAAAGGGTACGGCATAAGGAAAGAGAAAATGCACAGAAATTAAAAATAAAAATAAAAGCATTAATTAAAACTTGATAATAAACAGCTCCAAAGTGACAACAAAGCACCATACATACTATTCGTAATTAAGAATGCTAAGAAAATACTACTTCCAAACAGTTCCAACAGTGATAGCAAAGCACCACCTAGACCATTCGTAATTAAGAATGCTCAGAAATTACTATTTTCAAACAATATAAAGCAATATATGATATAATTCAAATGAGAAAGAAAATACCAAAAAAAACACAAAGAAAAAAAATTAAAAATTCCAAAACTAAACCTGCAGACTTCATAATCTAACAAATCAACAAATTTAAACTATAGCTTTTAAAACCACTAAAAAGAAAAGAAGCAAAAATTTCATAGAGGAAAAATCAGACAAATCATAAAAAATAATAAATAAAAACATTCAATCACTACAAACTGCCGAAAAGTCTCAAAATCCAAAAAAGATAGATAAAACCAGAAAAACAACCCAAGAAACCATGATTCACCATTTTTTTTAAACCCACCGAGAACGATGCGTAGA
>CM030885.1:962472-1097093 GCA_018132145.1 Boehmeria nivea var. tenacissima | reverse complement strand
TAAATGCTTTTGAGCTAATTACAACTAATGTGAAAAATAAAAAAGAAAGATAATAGGTACTTACCTGGTAGATAACATTGGTGATATAGCTTTTACCAAGATAGCTTCCACATATTGAAATATTACAAGAAGGAGAGAGTTGAGAGAGAATTTGATGAAGTCGATATATTAGGATAGAATAAATTAATTAGAATAACGAAGGAACAAGTACATACATTTATTGTACGAGAGAATGTAACAATTTTAGTTATAAAAAGTGAATAGCGTACAAAGAGAATACGTGGTAAATAAGAAAAGAATATACAAATGAAAATTAAAAAGGCTAAAGCAAAAGAGAAAGCGCAAGAAGTGGTCATAGAACAAAGAAAGAAAATAAAAGCCCATGCCATGATAACAAAAGAAAAGAATCATGATTTTGTCTTTATTCCTTTTTCTTTATGAACTAGTTTTTTTACCCGCGCTCCGCGCGTGTAAAGCACATGTAAAATAATACAACATATAAAAAATATGACAAAAAAATTATAAAGTATATTTTTATTAAAATTTTAAAAAAATTGATATTTTTGTAATTTTGAATAATTAAGGTGTTAAATTTATCATTTATTATAAATATAGGGGCCTTTTAAAAAGTTTTCAAACTTAAAAAATAAAAATAAAAGCTTAGAACAAAGAAAATAAATTATAAATAGTTATGGTAAAAAAAAGTATATGACAATGGGTGTCAAAAGATCGAGAAAAATATTTAGAATCCAACCGTGTCAAGAAAAAAAAATTTCGAGATCATTACGTCAAACAAATAGCCGTTGAAACGATTAAAACAAAAAAAGTGAAAAAGATGAGAGAGGAGAGAGAAATTGCATAAAAGTCCCTCTAAATTTGCACAGAAGCCCTCAAAAATTTCTTAAAAACCCCTAAAATAGGTCCCAAAATGCAATTTTTTTAAAAGAAAAAATTAAAAAAAAAAAAAGAAAAACCATGGGATGCCACGTGTCGTCCACAGGAGACGCCACGTGCCATCCCATGGTGAGGCGTTTTTTTGGCAATGGGGGAAGAAACTTATTGAGCCTTAGTAGTATATGATAGATTTTTTTACAAATTATATCTTTTACAAATTTGTGGCATAGGATAGATTTTTTTACAAATTTACTATAATTTTATCTTTTACAAATTATAACATATTTATATCATTAGTTTCTAATTGATTTTTTTTTTTACAAAGTACATCTTTACTTTTAACGAAATGACGAGATTACCCACTCTTTCCTTTTATAAGATGTTACAACTTTCATTGTTATATCGTAACTTATAGTTCAAAACAAACCTCTTACATCAAAATTGCTTTACTTGTTACTTTAAGTACTTAAATAAACAAACTAAATGGAGAGAAAACAAAGAACAAACAAGTCAAACTTAATTTTATAAAGAAAAGAGTGATTTATATGAAAATTGAGGAGGTGATTTTGTCATTTTGTTAAAATTTATGGATTAATTTTGCTACATTAAAAACTCGAGATTTATATTTATCATTTATGAGAACTAAAGGGATGATCTTATCAAAAAAAAAATTTTTAAACTGTGCAGTTATTTTTTGTAATTTATGAAAAATGTGGGTATGAACTTGTCGTTTTTCAAAATAGATGTTTATTTTTGTAATTTTTTAATCATTAACTTTAACACGCTCAATCATTATCTCGAATGTCCAAAATGTGCCATAAATCTCCGAGAGAGAGAGAAATTGCATTAACAATTGACAATACATAATTGTGAGTTTTCACTTAGTGTGTTTCCATTGGAAATAAATTTATGTAATGTAAATGCTTTTGAGCTAATTACAACTAATGTGAAAAATAAAAAAGAAAGATAATAGGTACTTACCTGGTAGATAACATTGGTGATATAGCTTTTACCAAGATAGCTTCCACAGATTGAAATATTACAAGAAGAGAGTTGAGAGAGAATTTGATGAAGTCGATATATTAGGATAGAATAAATTAATTAGAATAACGAAGGAACAAGTACATACATTTATTGTACGAGAGAATGTAACAATTTTAGTTATAAAAAGTGAATAGCGTACAAAGAGAATACGTGGTGTAACGACCCAAAACTCAGAACGGTGTTTTGGTTCCTAAAAATACGGTCAAATTTGAACTTTTTAAATTAAGTTACAAAACCAAACTTTTAATATTAAACATGAGGTTCACCAATCCTCACCATAACCAAAATAAATTTAATTTTAACATTTACAAAATATGCGGAATTTAAAAACTTTTCTTTGCCAACGATTAGCCGGTAGTCCACGTAAAGTTTTACAGGTCGGTCTCGTATACACTCGCTGTTCCCGTCGTTATCGCTTCGCCCTTTCTGCTTTTCTTAATAAAATACCTGCGACACGAGCACACTAGTGAGCTAATAGCCCAATAAGTGGATTAGATAGATAAATTGTTAAGTCTGCAGGTAACATACAATCAAGAGGTATCACAATATTTTAATTCAACAAATAGATAGATTCGACGATCGAGTCGTCGTAGTTCGAAGAGTAAACGACACTCTTAAATAATCTTGCCCGCGGAGTAGAATTCAAATATAATTGTTGAACTTACGCGGGATACAATACCTGCAAAGGAGTTGTGACATGTAACGAGGTTGAATTCAACGACCCATTAATCTCGACTCAAAAGTCAATTTCATAATTTGTTCTAATCTCACTCAAGTTCACAACTCTGACTCAGCTTATAAAAATGCATGTGCACACGTTTCACATCCCGACCCCTTGCGGGTCGTTCTAAAACTTATACACAATCTGGACCTCTCCTGGGTCATTCTAGAAATTCAATACACATTTATACCCGTTTGCGGGTCGTTCTAGAACTATATACACATCTAGACCCATTCTCGGGTCGTTCTAGAACTATATACACATCTAGACCCATTCTCGGGTCGTTAGAAATTTCATGTGTCTCTGATCTCTCTAGAAGTTATTCTAGAGCTAATACAATTCTGGACAATCTATGAGTCGTTCCGAAACCTCACACAGACAATGGCCCCGTCGGGCGATCTCGGAATCGATCACAATCGCGACACACAACATATGAAGAGGAAGGTCGTCTACCGATCTCCTCGAGACCCATCGGGTTGTTCCGAAACCTCACACAGACAATGGCCCCGTCGGGCGATCTCGGAATCGATCATGATCGCAGCACACAGCATATAAAGAGGAAGGTCGTCTACCGACCTCCTTGAGACCCATCGGGTCGTTCCGAAACGAAATCTTGGCCCCTCGGACCATCCCGATATTCCTTAAGATTGTCATCCTCCTCGGGCCTCTCTGCCCTTTCCGAAACCTTTTACGGCCAGTGACCCCGTCGGGTCGTTTCGGAATTCATTATTGCACTTTACCCCGTCGGGCCGATCCGGATCGTCACATCATAAACTATGGGGAGGGCCGTGGCTCTCCTTCCCAAGGCCCCTCGGGCCGTTCTGAAAGATGGTTCGTTGACCTCCGCGAGGTCCCTCGGGTCGTTCCGAAATCTGTCATACATAATGGCCCCGTCGGGCTATTTCGGAACCAAATCATGATCGCGGCCCCGTCGGGCCCTACCCAAATGGTCAAAATATTGCCACCGAGGAAGGTCGTCCGCCGACCTCCCCAAGGCCTCTCGGGCCGTCCCGAAACGAAATCAGCGGCCCCGTCGGGCTATTTCGGAACCGATCATGACTTGCGGCCCCGTCGGGCCCTACCCGTATACATACATTACTTTAGCTCCCGTCTTGGAGTTTTCTCTTTGACCTGCAACAAAGTGTCAACAATAATATAAACAGTTTTATGTCTGTGGTCCCATACCCACCGACGTATAGGTCATCCTAACATATAAACACACAAACAGATACACACCCTACACTAGAACCTAAACCACGAAGTTGACTAAATTTTATATCTGTGGTCCCATACCCACAGACAGATAAACATATAAATGAATGCACGCACCAATATACATCTAGACAAACACAACCTGCCACAAACGAACCTACAGTCCCATACCTGCAGGCAGGCCCGTTGTACAAAACGAGATTAATATAATCAAGAGCCCATATACATGGCCCTGGCTAGAATGGAGATTCACATAGTTTAACAGCCACAATTTTGGAAGCATCGCACGCTTTATATAATCTCAATACATGCATAATATATTCAAGCATGGTATCGTATATTCGTGTCACAGTGGAGATCCACTTAGTATATTCGTGTCACAGTGGAGATCCACTTACCTGAGGTCCTAAGCTCCCTGACTTGATCCTCGCGGTTCTCCTCTCCCGACGTTCCCCTTTGGAGAATGTGGTGTGGCACTTCTGTCCAACACGAGAATTAGAGGGTCAATGCCAAGGTCCACTAAATATTCGGGAGGAAAGAAACTTTAAGAGTTGGACTCAAAGAATGGGACACTAGACGATGGGACGACCACTGGTTCGTTAAGAAACCCCTCTAGGGGTGTTCTCGTCCCGAGTGTCGTTGACTTAATGTTAACAATCGATCCACACTATCGGGTCTTTCGTTTGACTAGATTAGGTGAGAAATGAGTTCCTTAAACTAATCGGTTTCTGACTTTATTTTATTACGTACTAAATATTCGAGCCGGAAATTCGGCAGAGTTTCCCCTATTTTTCGGATATCCCGGCCGAAGCCTTCACCTAATTTCAACCCAGCACCGAACTAATTTCGGTCACAGTCCATCACAACAACCACACAGACAATTTATTCATTTATCGTATTTAATTTCAAACATAATCATAATTCAACACCGAGCCTCAGCTGCTCGGATTCACATTAGACCAACAGACGTTTAAACTAAAAGAAAGTAACAGAGAACGTCGTCGTGGATTAGCGCCAATACTTTGTTTCCAACCGCCGTTTATACCTTTAATAAAAAGGCGGTGAAGGGTTGAGCGTTCGAACTCGCGTTGTTGACGTTCCTGCACAATTTGCGAGAATAAAAGAAATCGAATCAAGTTTCGAGCTAAAACAAAACCATGATGCGAACAACTCGGACCCGCGATCCGATACTCGCTTTAAGCTCAAACGGGCAAGTTAACAAAAACACAACCCAATACAATTAGTTTATTAGGCGCGTGCAAAACCCGATCCTGAAGATCACACAATTTTTTTTTTTTTCTTAATTTAAGAAAATTCTCAATATCTTACCAAGTAAGAAAAATTGAGCTACTTCGCTACGTGCTCTGGTCATAATTTATTTTATATATATTAAAAACGACACTTCTTCGTGAGTTCTAAATTTCTAAAACGAAACAAAACCACAAACTTTTGTAATGCAAAAATACTCGAAATATCAAGTCCCTTGAACTAGTACATTAACCAAAATATTGTAGCCACAATTCCAAAAGGACATTTTAGATTCCCGCACGATTAAACCACAAACAACTGCCAAAATCCTAGCAATTACAATCCCGCAAAAATGAGATTATCAACAATATTCTTTTTAGTGAGGCAAAACCATTAACAAGCAGGACGAGACCAGCTAATTACATAAGGCACAATCTCATCTAATTACATAATAAACACAAACAGATAACATAACCAAGATATGTGCAACAAAATCAACCAATTTGCACCCATCCAATAATGTGTACAAGGAGACTACGCTACACAATTTTAATCACGTTATCAAGCCTAAACAAGATTTTTATTTCATTATATTACTGAAAATTTCTAAGACTTTCCAGTAATCCAATTAACACCAAAAACATGCCACAAACACGAATTACCAAAAAAACGTGCAAACAAATCATAATTTAACCTCGCATTCAACAACACGAATCACAACAAGCCTTATCATTACGAGCCAAAGATTACAAAACACAACCAAGCATTACAAAGAATCCACACATTTGTAATCATGCTAAGCTAATTGAAAGCAATAATTTGGATTTAAAACAACGCGACGATTAACTATACCGAGGATCATAACTCGCGAATCGAAATTAAACAAAATATCACAAATCATTACCAGCACGAACACAAGTTATCGTCGGGTTTGAAAATGAGTTTGAGGTATTACCTCAACGTGACTCGGAGCATGCCCAAACACGGTGAAGGCAGCGAAGCGTCGCTGCGAACGGTTGGGCTCGGTGCTGCGATACGCGGAGGCGGGGCTGGAGGCACACGGCTCGCGAGGAGGCAGCGGCGCGCGAAGGCTCAGAGGTGCGCTCGCGAACTTCACGGTGCCGGCGCTGGGGGAGGCTGGTGCAGCGCACGCGGGGCTGCGAGAGGCGCGGGCTGAGTGCGCGAGGGAAGAGGCGGCAGCACCGGCGGGGGTTGGGCGGAGCCGGACCGGCGCCGGCAAAGCACGCAGAGGCTGGGCGAGGTCGGGATGAGCACGCGCAGGCCAGAGCGGCGCTAGCGAACGCGACGGCGCGGAGGACTAGGCTCGCAAGAGGGGGAGGGAGAGGCGCGCGGGGGCTCGCGCTGGCGGAGCTGCGCGTGCAGGCTTGGGAAGGCTCGGAGTCGAGCGGCGTTGGCGGCAGGACGGCGCAGGGGGCACGCGAGCTCGAGCGGAGGCGGGGGCTGCGCGAAGGGGACGCGCGAGGGCAGGAGAGAGCGGGGCTGGGCTCGGTGTCACGTGGAGATGCTCGCCGGAGCTGGGCTTGGTCACCGGCGTTGGGTGGGGAGGTGAGGCAGAGTGAGCGAGAGTGAGAGAGAGGGTGGTGTGCGGCTGTGAGGGGGAAGAAGAGAAGAGAATGAAACCCTAATGGGCTTGGGCTCAAATTGGATCAAAAATTGACAAACGAAAATACATTAAATTTTTCTGAGAAATATCAAAATTGCACACGTTATTTGAACACGTAACTTAGGAATTTTAATATCTTTCTCGAAACAAACACAAATTCCTAACACGTCTAAAATTCGAAACTGCAAAATAATCATGCCAATTTTATCATTTCTCTCATAGTTCCAAATTGACCTGATTTGACGAAACTAACCAATTTTACAAATTGCTCACAACTGAGGCAAAAATACAAATTAATTAACTAGTATAGTGCTTTTGAAATTCAGGTCATTACAATCCTACCCCCTTACAGAAGTTTCGTCCTCGAAACTTAGAACAAGAGAGGGTATTTCTCTCGCATAAAACTCTCAAGCTCCCAAGTTGTCTCTCCTTCGGTATGGTTTCCCCTATATACCTTGATCGTCGAGATAGTCCTATGTCTTAACTCCTGGTCCTCTCGATCTGAAATTTTGTAGGGACTTCTCTTCATAAGTAGCTTTAGGCTCGATGTCCAAGATTTCATGACGCAGCACATAACTAGGATTGGCCACGTACCTCAACTGGGTTCCCATGACTTTGAGCAAGCTCTTTAAAATGCGGAAGTGAACCTATTATCTCTGTCTGAGACAAGGGGTACTGGCACTCCGTGGAGTCTCACTATCTCCTGGACATAAATCTCCGCTAACCTATCCATGGAGTATGTCATTGGCATCGGCAAAAAGTGTGCTGACCTTGCGAGCCTATCTACAATCACCCAGGTGGCATTGCAATAAGGGTGAATCCAGTGGTCCCCGCGGGGATTGTCCTCACTGGAGCAGTTGTGAGACGCCCTTTGAGCTCTTGAAAGCTCTATTCACAAGCCGGAGTCAAAGAAAATTTGGTATTCCTTTAAGTAAGGCGGGTTAAAGTAGAGATAGTTTGGTGAACCCCTCTACAATTGTTTATAGTACCCGGCTAAGCCCAAGGAACTACAAACTTCTGTGACCACCGTGGGCTTTTCCCATGAACTCGCGGCTTCAATTCTTGACGGGTCCACTGAACTTCCTTCCTTAGGCACCATGTGACCGAGAAATGAGACATTTCTAGCCAAAGTTCACACACTCTGAACTTTGCACGAGGCTTCTTCTCGGCTACACTCTGCAAAACGCGTATTCATGCTTCTCATGCTCCTCCTTTGTTTTCTAGTAGGCGAGAATATCATCGCTAAAGACTATAACAAACTTTTTGATATAGTTTTCAAAGACGCGATGCTTTAAAGTCGTAATACGGCAGGGGTATTGGTGAGTCCAAAGAACACCATCAAGGGTTCACAGTGTCCGCAGCCGATATGGAAAGCGGACTTGGGCAAAAATTCATCGTGCCTCTAGTTAGAGATAGCCCAATTGCAAGTCTTTACCTCAAGAACTGGTACGTTAGACCTCTACTAACCCACATTGCGAGGGATTGCGCAGCTCATCCTGTCTTGCCATTCCTCTCAAGGGATTGTGACTGCCGCAATTACCCTCTATTTCTAACATAGAGTACCCAAAGCTCCCAACAGCTAGTGGCTGGGTCTTATAAAACCCTTGTTGAACAGCTCCTGCAGTTGAATTTTAACCCATTTAATCCCGTAGGGATCACACAATACGACGTCGTCGACAGTGGGGCGGTACTCGATAATAACTCAATAATGAGCTCAATCTTGAGGTTGTGAGGTAATCCTGAAAGGTCCTTGGAAAGGACGTGGACGAAATTCTCTAAGTTTGGGATGTCCGAAGGTTGACGCGTGTCCTCTTGGGACAGGTCCTCATCAATCACCCTTCGTAACCGACGAGTTGAGATGACGGGTATGGCTAACCCCATTAATAACCCTTTAAGATCGAAGTTCTCTACTCAGTCAATCGCCTCATGGCATTCGGGTTATCATTCTATGCTTATAATGCCATCATAATTTTGCATCCCGAGCAAAAAGGAAATCTATAAATAATTAACAACACTCAGGTACACCCAAATTAATAGAAGCAATAATACAACAAATTCGACCATTCAAAGTTAGTATCGCAGAGCACAGTAAGGATCGAATGATTGAATTAACACAAAGCGTTATAAAAGGGTCATTTGTATGAATCAAGATAAAAAAAATTAGCAAGAAGCAAGCAAACCAAACTTTTGAGAGGTTTGGATCTCTCTCACAAGAGCTGAGTTCTGCAATAACTAAATTTTCAAATGACCAATACGCTTACAACATAACCCCTATATTCCAAACATTCACATGAGCCAATTTAACTAATCACAGCACTTGATACGTAATTCACACGCCAACACTTCTATTCCCTCTATTCTTACGCCTAGTATGTGTGAAGTGAACCGTTGGCCTTCACGACTCTATGGTCTCATCGCCTGGGTGGAAGCCTCGAATGATTAAGCTTTCACGTCTATTGTCTAAACTAACCTCTTGACAACGCCCTTCGCAATTGGAGTGAAACGCCTTAGAGCCTACCAGCGCTAACGTAGTGATGCAAGCTCGATGTGGGTCCCGACTAAGTATCCTGAAAGAACCTTTAACTTCTCTTTAAGCATTGATTGCCATGCTTCCGCTGCGCGACTCTGAAAATCATAAAAATTATGGACATTTCCTCGCGGTTAGTGCTCGTGCGTCCTGTGAAAGACTGATAGTCGAGCGCTTATCTTCTAAGATACGACGGAATTTGAACGCCATCCAAGGATAGAGATCAAGCATCATAAAACCCATCATACAATGCTTTCAAAATCATTAATGGCTCAATCAACTCCTACAGGGCCATTTCGACTCGTCTCTTTCGGTTTGTACCAAACCCAGGCACTCAGGCAGCTCCTCACTCCTCCACGATCCTTGAACAAGATCAACGGCCGAGACGGGGTGGAGAAGGACTCACACCTAAGATGTTCTAGTGAGCAGTTCAGCGTTCTTGCCAGCTCGCAATGCCCACGCGCACTGGGCCCCACGTTTTCATAGATTTAAACTTTTGCTATTAATGAGATTGGCCTTAGGATGATTACTAAGAAAAAGATGGCAGCACGATGATTGGTTGCTTCTATTGTTAGCTAGTTTTGTTTTTTTTTTTTTTTGAAGAGAGCCTATTATACTCGGCTCAAGCAAAAAGAAAAGTATTACGCTTTTGCCAAGTAGAGTCTAGTCGGCGCCTCAAAAGAGAACTCTAGTATGGGGACCATCTGTGATTGATGTGTCTTTAATGACTTTCATTCCTTTCGAAAAATGGCCATTGCGTTCCTTAAAGTGATCTCTACGACCAGCAACGCAAGAACTGCACACCTTAAGAATTGATACTAGTAGCGAATAGCATCAGACCGACATTGGCCTACTCGAGGCAACATAGGTAGTGGAGAACTACCACTCAGAACGAAAGCTTCTCTTAGATGGCCACATCGCGTCCCAAGTCTCGATTGGATCCTCTCGTCTCATCTTGCTCATACTATTTAAGTACACTTGCAACTATCTTTACTAAATTAACATCTCATTGCTCGTGAAGCATAAGTAAGGGTTACTCACATTGGCAACAACGAAGGGACCACGCTTGTGCATACGGGGTTGTCTACAGGACCGGCTAAACCGTGGCTCTGATACCAACTTTGTAACGACCCAAAACTCAGAACGGTGTTTTGGTTCCTAAAAATACGGTCAAATTTGAACTTTTTAAATTAAGTTACAAAACCAAACTTTTAATATTAAACATGAGGTTCACCAATCCTCACCATAACCAAAATAAATTTAATTTTAACATTTACAAAATATGCGGAATTTAAAAACTTTTCTTTGCCAACGATTAGCCGGTAGTCCACGTAAAGTTTTACAGGTCCGTCCCGTATACACTCGCTGTTCCCGTCGTTATCGCTTCGCCCTTTCTGCTTTTCTTAATAAAATACCTGCGACACGAGCACACTAGTGAGCTAATAGCCCAATAAGTGGATTAGATAGATAAATTGTTAAGTCTGCAGGTAACATACAATCAAGAGGTATCACAATATTTTAATTCAACAAATAGATAGATTCGACGATCGAGTCGTCGTAGTTCGAAGAGTAAACGACACTCTTAAATAATCTTGCCCGCGGAGTAGAATTCAAATATAATTGTTGAACTTACGCGGGATACAATACCTGCAAAGGAGTTGTGACATGTAACGAGGTCGAATTCAACGACCCATTAATCTCGACTCAAAAGTCAATTTCATAATTTGTTCTAATCTCACTCAAGTTCACAACTCTGACTCAGCTTATAAAAATGCATGTGCACACGTTTCACATCCCGACCCCTTGCGGGCCGTTCTAAAACTTATACACAATCTGGACCTCTCCTGGGTCATTCTAGAAATTCAATACACATTTATACCCGTTCGCGGGTCGTTCTAGAACTATATACACATCTAGACCCATTCTCGGGTCGTTCTAGAACTATATACACATCTAGACCCATTCTCGGGTCGTTAGAAATTTCATGTGTCTTGATCTCTCTAGAAGTTATTCTAGAGCTAATACAATTCTGGACAATCTATGAGTCGTTCCGAAACCTCACACAGACAATGGCCCCGTCGGGCGATCTCGGAATCGATCACAATCGCGACACACAACATATGAAGAGGAAGGTCGTCTACCGATCTCCTCGAGACCCATCGGGTCGTTCCGAAACCTCACACAGACAATGGCCCCGTCGGGCGATCTCGGAATCGATCATGATCGCAGCACACAGCATATAAAGAGGAAGGTCGTCTACCGACCTCCTTGAGACCCATCGGGTCGTTCCGAAACGAAATCTTGGCCCCTCGGACCATCCCGATATTCCTTAAGATTGTGAGGACTCATCCTCCTCGGGCCTCTCTGCCCTTTCCGAAACCTTTTACGGCCAGTGACCCCGTCGGGTCGTTTCGGAATTCATTATTGCACTTTACCCCGTCGGGCCGATCCGGATCGTCACATCATAAACTGTGGGGAGGGCCGTGGCTCTCCTCCCCAAGGCCCCTCGGGCCGTTCTGAAAGATGGTTCGTTGACCTCCGCGAGGTCCCTCGGGTCGTTCCGAAATCTGTCATACATAATGGCCCCGTCGGGCTATTTCGGAACCAAATCATGACCGCGGCCCCGTCGGGCCCTACCCAAATGGTCAAAATATTGCCACCGAGGAAGGTCGTCCGCCGACCTCCCCAAGGCCTCTCGGGCCGTCCCGAAACAAAATCAGCGGCCCCGTCGGGCTATTTCGGAACCGATCATGACTTGCGGCCCCGTCGGGCCCTACCCGTATACATACATTACTTTAGCTCCCCTCGTCTTGTCTTGGAGTTTACTCTTTGACCTGCAACAAAGTGTCAACAATAATATAAACAGTTTTATGTCTGTGGTCCCATACCCACCGACGTATAGGTCATCCTAACATATAAACACACAAACAGATACACACCCTACACTAGAACCTAAACCACGAAGTTGACTAAATTTTATATCTGTGGTCCCATACCCACAGACAGATAAACATATAAATGAATGCACGCACCAATATACATCTAGACAAACACAACCTGCAACAAACGAACCTACAGTCCCATACCTGCAGGCAGGCCCGTTGTACAAAACGAGACTAATATAATCAAGAGCCCATATACATGGCCCTGGCTAGAATGGAGATTCACATAGTTTAACAGCCACAATTTTGGAAGCATCGCACGCTTTATATAATCTCAATACATGCATAATATATTCAAGCATGGTATCGTATATTCGTGTCACAGTGGAGATCCACTTAGTATATTCGTGTCACAGTAGAGATCCACTTACCTGAGGTCCTAAGCTCCCTGACTTGATCCTCGCGGTTCTCCTCTCCCGACGTTCCCCTTTGGAGAATGTGGTGTGGCACTTCTGTCCAACACGAGAATTAGAGGGTCAATGCCAAGGTCCACTAAATATTCGGGAGGAAAGAAACTTTAAGAGTTGGACTCAAAGAATGGGACACTAGACGATGGGACGACCACTGGTTCGTTAAGAAACCCCTCTAGGGGTGTTCTCGTCCCGAGTGTCGTTGACTTAATGTTAACAATCGATCCACACTATCAGGTCTTTCGTTTGACTAGATTAGGTGAGAAATGAGTTCCTTAAACTAATCGGTTTCTGACTTTATTTTATTACGTACTAAATATTCGAGCCGGAAATTCGGCAGAGTTTCCCCTATTTTTCGGATATCCCGGCCGAAGCCTTCACCTAATTTCAACCCAGCACCGAACTAATTTCGGTCACAGTCCATCACAACAACCACACAGACAATTTATTCATTTATCGTATTTAATTTCAAACATAATCATAATTCAACACCGAGCCTCAGCGGCTCGGATTCACATTAGACCAACGGACGTTTAAACTAAAAGAAAGTAACAGAGAACGTCGTCGTGGATTAGCGCCAATACTTTGTTTCCAACCGCCGTTTATACCTTTAATAAAAAGGCGGTGAAGGGTTGAGCGTTCGAACTCGCGTTGTTGACGTTCCTGCACAATTTGCGAGAATAAAAGAAATCGAATCAAGTTTCGAGCTAAAACAAAATTATGATGCGAACCACTCGGACCCGCGATCCGATACTCGCTTTAAGCTCAAACGGGCAAGTTAACAAAAACACAACCCAATACAATTAGTTTATTAGGCGTGTGCAAAACCCGATCCTGAAGATCACACAATTTTCCTTTTTTTTTTTTTTTCTTAACTTAAGAAAATTCTCAATATCTTGCCAAGTAAGAAAAATTGAGCTACTTCGCTACGTGCTCTGGTCATAATTTATTTTATATATATTAAAAACGACACTTCTTCGTGAGTTCTAAATTTCTAAAACGAAACAAAACCACAAACTTTTGTAATGCAAAAATACTCGAAATATCAAGTCCCTTGAACTAGTACATTAACCAAAATATTGTAGTCACAATTCCAAAAGGACATTTTAGATTCCCGCACGATTAAACCACAAACAACTGCCAAAATCCTAGCAATTACAATCCCGCAAAAATGAGATTATCAACAATATTCTTTTTAGTGAGGCAAAACCATTAACAAGCAGGACGAGACCAGCTAAAGTTTATTTCATAAACTTAACAACCACCAAGAGACGCGTACTAAGGCACAATCTCATCTAATTACATAATAAACACAAACAGATAACATAACCAAGATATGTGCAACAAAATCAACCAATTTGCACCCATCCAATAATGTTTACAAGGAGACTACGCTACACAATTTTAATCACGTTATCAAGCCTAAACAAGATTTTTATTTCATTATATTACTGAAAATTTCTAAGACTTTCCAGTAATCCAATTAACACCAAAAACATGCCACAAACACGAATTACCAAAAAAACGTGCAAACAAATCATAATTTAACCTCGCATTCAACAACACGAATCACAACAAGCCTTATCATTACGAGCCAAAGATTACAAAACACAACCAAGCATTACAAAGAATCCACACATTTGTAATCATGCTAAGCTAATTGAAAGCAATAATTTGGATTTAAAACAACGCGACGATTAACTATACCGAGGATCATAACTCGCGAATCGAAATTAAACAAAATATCACAAATCATTACCAGCACGAACACAAGTTATAGTCGGGTTTGAAAACGAGTTTGAGGTATTACCTCAACGTGACTCGGAGCATGCCCAAACACGGTGAAGGCAGCGAAGCGTCGCTGCGAACGGTTGGGCTCGGTGCTGCGATACGCGGAGGCGGGGCTGGAGGCACACGGCTCGCGAGGAGGCAGCAGCGCGCGAAGGCTCAGAGGTGCGCTCGCAAACTTCACGGGGCCGGCGCTGGGGGAGGCTGGTGCAGCGCACGCGGGGCTGCGAGAGGCGCGGGCTGAGTGCGCGAGGGAAGAGGCGGCAGCACCGGCGGGGGTTGGGCGGAGCCGGACCGGCGTCGGCAAAGCACGCAGAGGCTGGGCGAGGTCGGGATGAGCACGCGCAGGCCAGAGCGGCGCTAGCGAACGCGACGGCGCGGAGGACTAGGCTCGCAAGAGGGGGGGGGGGGGGAGAGGCGCGCGGGGGCTCGCGCTGGCGGAGCTGCGCGTGCAGGCTTGGGAAGGCTCGGAGTCGAGCGGCGTTGGCGGCAGGACGGCGCAGGGGGCACGCGAGCTCGAGCGGAGGCGGGGGCTGCGCGAAGGAGACGCGCGAGGGCAGGAGAGAGCGGGGCTGGGCTCGGTGTCACGTGGAGATGCTCGCCGGAGCTGGGCTTGGTCACCGGCGTTGGGTGGGGAGGTGAGGCAGAGTGAGCGAGAGTGAGAGAGAGGGTGGTGTGCGGCTGTGAGGGGGAAGAAGAGAAGAGAATGAAACCCTAATGGGCTTGGGCTCAAATTGGGTCAAAAATTGACAAACGAAAATACATTAAATTTTTCCGAGAAATATCAAAATTGCACACGTTATTTGAACACGTAACTTAGGAATTTTAATATCTTTCTCGAAACAAACACAAATTCCTAACACGTCTAAAATTCGAAACTGCAAAATAATCATGCCAATTTTATAATTTCTCTCATAGTTCCAAATTGACCTGATTTGACGAAACTAACCAATTTTACAAATTGCTCACAACTGAGGCAAAAATACAAATTAATTAACTAGTATAGTGCTTTTGAAATTCAGGTCATTACACGTGGTAAATAAGAAAAGAATATACAAATGAAAATTAAAAAGGCTAAAGCAAAAGAGAAAGCGCAAGAAGTGGTCATAGAACAAAGAAAGAAAATAAAAGCCCATGCCATGATAACAAAAGAAAAGAATCATGATTTTGTCTTTATTCATTTTTCTTTATGAACTAGTTTTTTTACCCGCGCTCCGCGCGTGTAAAGCACATGTAAAATAATACAACATATAAAAAATATGACAAAAAAATTATAAAGTATATTTTTATTAAATTTTTTAAAAAAATTGATATTTTTGTAATTTTGAATAATTAAGGTGTTAAATTTATCATTTATTATAACTATAGGGGCCTTTTAAAAAGTTTTCAAAGTTAAAAAATAAAAATAAAAGCTTAGAACAAAGAAAAAAAATTATAAATAGTTATGGTAAAAAAAAGTATATGACAATGGGTGTCAAAAGATCGAGAAAAATATTTAGAATCCAACCGTGTCAAGAAAAAAAAATTTCGAGATCATTACGTCAAACAAATATCCGTTGAAACGATTAGAACAAAAAAAGTGAAAAAGATGAGAGAGGAGAGAGAAATTGCATAAAAGTCCTTCTAAATTTGCACAGAAGCCCTCAAAAATTTCTTAAAAACCCCTAAAATAGGCCCCAAAATGCAATTTTTTTAAAAGAAAAAATTAAAAAAAAAAAAAAGAAAAACCATGGGATGCCACGTGTCATCCACAGGAGACGCCACATGTCATCCCATGGTGAGGCGTTTTTTTGGCAATGGGGGAAGAAACTTATTGAGCCTTAGTAGTATAGGATAGATGATATTCACGGATATCAATGGACCTGTGTAAGATTGTATGGTCTTTGTTTTCTGTTTCTTTTTCATTTTATTTTCTAACCCATATTAATATTGTTTGTTCAGTGGGGAAGTTTTGAAAAAATACGTGTCTTAGTGACTTTCTATTTTTTACCGGTATTGGAAATTAATTAAGAGCAAAGAGTAAAAGTGAAAACCTAAGAAGTGGAGAAATAACAAACAAAAGTAAGAACAACATAATATAATTACCTTTATCTTTTAGTTTTATTGTTTATTCTTTTTTTTTTTTATGGATATGCAAAATTCTCTATTACTGTTTTTTTTTTCATATTATCCAATATGAAACAAAGGAAGTTATTATATATAAACTATAAATTAATAGTTTAATCTTAAAAGCTTTTATTTATACCTAAATTAACATGAAAGACTACACAAATGACCACCTTCAAGCTAGCTAGAGACTATAACTCGATCAATAGATATCAATAAAATGAAAGTAAAAATAAAGTTGCTCGTTTTCAACATAAAGATTAGAGCTGCTATATATATATATATATATATATATATATATATATGTGTGTGTGTGTACAATTCTTGAATGAACCCTCTGGGCGGCCTGCTATGACTACCCTTTTTTTTTTTTTTTGGTTTTAATGAGAGCCTAATGGATTAGGAACGAATTTTAATGGAATTGACACACGCTTGAGGCATTAATTACATCCTAACTAAATTGATCATTCATCAATGACTCTACTAACCCTAAGAACTACTAGAATTTTTTATCATAAAAAATTGACCAAAAAAATATTTTAATTAATTACTAGATAAAGTATATTGTAAACTGTATTCTCTAATCAAATAAATTAATGTTACATCATTCTGGCTAATTTTATGATTAACTTTTATGATTTTATGGTTGTATAGCATCACTCTATTTCAAAATATTGTTCTTTATATTATTGTCGTTTCTCAGGTTGTTGTCGTTTGTTTGTTGTTATTTTTTTTATTTTACTGTTGATGTATAGTTTGCTTTCGTATTTAATACTACTGTTGTTTTTATAGGTTAGCCATTTTCGCCTACTTGTCATTTACCCTAAACATCGTCGTTTTTTACTAGATGTGTCGTTTTCCATCATTTATTGTCCTTTATAATGACAAAGACGTAACTCCACCAATTTATAATATTCTAATATAATCTACTATGGAAATTTTGAGTTGATACTGTTTTCCAGAAATCCATTTCCAATGTGGAGTTTCTAATTTTCGTCTCTTTTTCAAATAAAAAAAATATGGAGTTTCTAATTTTAAAAATCTTTATCTGTAAATGTCCAATGAAACTAAGACGGTCAAAAGGTGTTTATTTAAATTCTGATCACCCTAAAATGATTGACAACCCTTTTAAAAGGAAATGATTCCATATATTTTGAGGATTTTGAAGTGCTTAAATGATTTAAAGAATATTGTCTATTTATCCAAGTAATAGCATTGTACGTAAAGTTACATTGTTCCTTTGACAAAAAAGGAACTAGCTGAGCAATCATAGAAGCAGAAAATCTATATTGTTCAAATTAGATTCCTAAAGCATTCTTTAGCAAAAGAGTGAAAAATATGGTAAAAAAAAATTTCTTTCAAAATTCAAAGCATCAACTTCTAAAAAATCTAAGTGTACTGTAATCAACTTCTAAAAAATCTATCAAGTGATGATATATTAATTATTAGCTTCCTTGACTTAATTATATAATGAAAAATAATAATACTTAAATCTTCTAACAATCCTTCCCTCGACTCAGTATTGAGACATTCTCTTCACTTTGATACTTTTCTTGACGCAGAAACTAACTAGTGCCATTAATTAGCTAGAAATGATGACCTTTTCTATAGTATTCCTTTCTTCTATGTGTCTCATAATATTCCCAACTTTTTTTTAAAAGATTTTTCCACTTTTGATAAGACTCAGGATAGACTAAACAAAAAGGCTATTAACCAAAATAGAGTAATAATGAATCAAACGAAACGTATCTAAAAGAGACTACATGTTCTTGCTTTTAATCTCTTGGATTCATAAGTGGAGCCAAAAAAATTTTTAATTGCACATAAATTCAGATAATTTTAAGTTACTGAGTAGTTTACTGTTTTTTCAGTTTATTGTCGTTTTTTTCTGGTTAATGTTGTATTTCACAAACATGTCGCTTTTTCATAACTTTGTCGTTTCTATAAATAATGTCGTTTTTCTTATTGTTGTTGGAATGTTGCCCTAGAAAGTAGGTTTTTTGTAATATTATTTTGTAATATTATTTGCTGATTAATAAAATAAGTAGACATTTTTATTATTTTGTTTGGAATATCATTTTACATAAATATTCATTAATATCCAAAATATGTTATGAAACTAAATTTTGATATTTATAAGTGTCTTATGAAATATCGAATTGTTTAGTTAACGTATTTAAATCATTGGTCGGTGATTGATCAAGATTGGATAGCTTGATCCGAAATCACATACGTGGAACACTGATAGTGTAGTGACACTCAGTGGGAGCGTTCTGTATAGTTAGACTATACACGACTCGGACCGACTAGTCACGAAGTATCGTTTAAGAACCGTTACTATACTCGTGACAAAGTCAAAAGATGGTCATATGAGAATTGATCTCAATCCTGAGTGGCCACAGACTCCTTGGTCACGTTTACGGGTTCTTTGATTTGTTCGTTAAGTGCCATTATCACAATGGAAACGAATACTTGCATTTTGGGAACTCGGAACGAGATCGTTGGGGAATGGGGTATTCACAGACATGGAATCCAGCTTCCAATCATAACGGGAGTTAACATTGGTTCCCTTAAAGTGTCGTTTCTGGAACTGAACGATTGCGCGCACATTTACGATAGTAAATGAATCGTCACTAGTGAAACGATGGTACTTGAGGAACAAGAAACGACCCAAGGGGTATAACGGTAATTTCACCCACTCGGGACGTGAACCAATCTGGAGGGTCGAATCTCATGTAATGACTATATCAGTGGACTACTCATCGAGTAAATTATTCCGATAATTTCGAGAGTGCAATTTCGGGTTTTTAGTGGAATAACCTCGGGATTAATAAATTGGAATTTTGATTAAAGAGTTTTAGTCAATTTTCTAAATTTATTGGAGCTCGAAATATTGGGTCCATGGTCCCCGGACCGGCTCCGTAAAAATCAATAGAGAAAAGTATTTTATATAATTAATGTCGATTAATTATATAGTCTCACAAAAATAAATTAATTCCAATTATTTATTTAAGTGTTAAATAAATAATAAATGAATTAATTTAAATTTGCTTTAAGTGGGAAATAATTTTTTCCTACACAAGTTATAGTGGACGAATTTTATAGCAAGAATAAAAGAGTTTTATTTTTGTTTTAATTATTTAATTGTTAAATAATTATATTATTTAATCAGAATTGGAAAAAGTCATATTTGACTAATTCCACATGGTGTATACGTGAGATGCTTTTGGTATTATCCCATGATTTAGTCATGTGGGTAATTGTAAAGATCACACATCATCTTTATTAAATCAATTAAGATAATTATGAGATAATTATTAAAAATAATTGAATTTTGAATTAAAGATAATTAAAGCTGGCAGAGACTTTTTCTCAGAGAAAAAGTCTCTCCTAATTTGCGCCAATATTGAGGGGAGTGGACTAAGAAATAGCCCACTTCTCTCTCCTGCAAGATTCTGATTTAAAAAGGCTATATAGGGTTTCTCAGAAAATAGAACGTAAGATTTTTTTTGAGAGAGAAGAAAAACCCTAGCTTCAGAAAGTTTTCTCCAGAGAGAAAAACCAAGCAAAATTCGTCCACCACCCTTAGAGCAAGAGAAAAATATTTCTTCCTCTTGTTCTTGTGAGATCTAAGAATAGAAAGCCCACACTTTCTTCTCTGTTGATTTGGAGAACGGTTCGGAAGGCTGTGGTTTCGATCTTCTCAACTCCTATAAGCCAATTCCAAATCAAGGACCTTGGAAGGGTTTGGAATTGCTTGGACAATTTGGTGGAGTCGTTATTAGACCGATTCGTCTAGGTATATTTCGTTTTCTTATTCTATTCAATCTGTTTTAGTTTATGTGATAAATAAAATCAGATTGTTTAATTTTCGTTGAACATGAAATCTGTTTGTCTATGCTGATTCGCGATTGTAATATGATATTCTGTTTTGAATACGGTATTCAATTTTCAATATGATATTATATTCGTAATATGACAGTGCGTTTTTGTAACAATATGATTGGTTAAAATCGCATAAAAATTTTTGAAATTCACGCTTCCGCCCTAGCATAGACCTGTCCTTCAATTGTAATGCTGATCCGAGTTTTTCCACCAAATATGATACTAAATAGCAACTTAATATTTCTAAACTTATTTTCTATGGACATTTGAGTTTAATTTTGTTTTCTAGCATCTTCATGTGGTATGGGGTGAAATTTGTCGCTTTATTCATATGTCGTTTCTATGTTTGCTGTAACCTTTCCCGTTCAGTTTTTTTTTTTTTTGGCAGTTTAATGTCGTTTTTGATATACTGTGGCAGTAACGCCTTTGTAATATGGTCGTTGTTGCTATAGCACGGTCGTTTTACTAAATAACCCCATAATTTCACAGACATTATCATTTATCTTAATCAATCCAAATAATCCGATTGTCACAACGATTAGTGAAGTTGAAAAATACTCAAATTTTACACAAATTACGCAAATAAGTAATTGAATAACTTTAATATTTTTTTTATATATTTTTTAAAAGATTAGGTATTTATATAAATTATGTATATTTACTATAATTCCTCTCTTTTATATAGTTATTATTCCTAAATTTGTCTCCTATAATTACACAAACTAAACAACAATTAAATATTCCCAAGACTTGTCTACTGGAAGTGTTGTTGTTTTTTATTTTTTATTTTTAACAAATAGCAAAAAATTTGTAGTTATAATTAGATCACTGTTGAGACATTCTCGTCAGTATTTCCAGAAACCAGTGTCCATAATTAACTAAAAATAAATAAACACAAGCATGATTAGTATGAAAAATGAACACACCCTTCAACGCGGAGGCTCATAATATTCAAAATTTAAACACACGATAGACTTAAATCTAACCAAAAGTCTACCAGACAATGAGGTAAATACCAACCAAAAATTATATATCAAACGACAAGTTTTTCATTATAATTAGGTCACAAAGTTATATATTTGCTTGGAATATCTTATTAAAGTCATCCATAAGAAGAAAATTCAATCATACATGAATCATAACAGTATCACATTAATCGTAAAAACCATTACTAAAATTTGAGAAACACGTGTAAGATAGTACGTAAGTACAAATTCATAGGGAGATCACGATTCTGACCTCTTTTTATTTAGCGTAACACTAACACTTAGCTATATTTTCAAGACCTAATTATCACGACTCATCATACTATACATTAAATGTATGTTTAATATTGTAGCTACTCATCAACCACAGCTCCATAAACTAGTAATATATTTGTTACAGAATTTGGCTAAACAATTAAGTGTACTCAGGTTAATTGGCTCTTGATTGAAAAAGGTAAATCCTAGATTTGATTTAGACAAAGAATTCTCTCTAGAATTCCTCTCTAGATTCTCTCTAAATCATTATTTAGGATTTCTAAAATGAGCGAAAAGTTATAATTCTCATCTCGTCATCTTTATTAATAGAATTGGATTGTGTTGGAGTCTTTGATTCCCGCGCTTTCCTCTTCTTAACATGTGATAGGTGCTTCTCTTCCTAAGGCATGTGTACAACTTAACCGACCACCAACTCCGTTCTTGGAAATGCCACGTACCACTGAAACCCGGAACGACCCAGCTTCAGCCGAATCCTTCGAATGGACGCATGTGGGCTCTACAATTGTCCACTTCCGTATAATTACTATTATGACCTGGATTTCCATTCTAAACGACCTTGTTTTATGTATGGAAATCCCTTGCTGACTCATAAGCCCTCTTTTTTCCTCGAAAAGTCACGAAGAAACAAATTCAAATAATTCAAAGTGACTTAACACTTACAATCACAACGTATAACAGTTAGTTGCTGATGAGTTCGAGAGATGAGTGGTTCAATTAAAAAATGTGATTATTGTAAACACGATTATTGGGTTGATTCCTTTGGTGGCTCAATCTCTTAAGATGGAAGATTGGAAAAAAACAAAAAACAAAAAGCGTTGTACATGATCATTGATCATATAAAATTTTATTTTTGTGATGTACATAGTTATCTAATTCCATTTATGCAAAACCCGTTTTGTTTTTTGTTTTTTTTTGGTTAAAAATAAAAAGATTAGGGGGTGTTAGTGAAAGTTTTCAATAAATCAAGGGTCTAATTATAATTTTTTTATGTCACGTCATCGTTTAACTGATGAACTTAAACGGGAAGTGCAAAATGGTTCATTTTCAATAAATCGATGGGTACAAATGTATCGGATCAAAGAATGGGAAGCATTCTAGATAATCATCACAAATTAATATGTCCCAGCAAAAAAAAAAATCACAAATTAATATGTGGTTCAAAAAGGTAATTTATACTATATTTAATATTTATTTGTCATCTACTGATCTAATTATTTATAGGGTGAAGTAGAAGAATACTCATAATTTATATAACAATAAAAATAAATATCCAAGTTTTAAAATAATTAAGTAACTAGTTAATTCATTAATTACTTACACATATTTTTCGTCAGTAAGTCAATTACCACAAGCTACTATTATGTAAGTAATTTAATCACTTTAGTACTTTGTTATATTTTTCAAAAGATTGAGTATTTATTTAAATTAGGTGTTAAAAATTGAGTATTCACTATAATTATTTTTATTTATATCCCACAAAAGGTAGGAATTGCCACCCTTATTATGTAGATTATGAAGAGTGAGTTTTTATTTTAGATTTGTAAGATATAGTTATGAGTTTGTTGGTTTTAAAATAAACAGAGCTAACTGAGTCTAAATAAGTTTGTTAGTGACACAATATATGTAGTCTCATATAGACACAATCCAAAAATAAATTATAATTAATGTCACGATTAACACAATATTTAATTACCACCGACGAGGTGGTGTAGTGGCAATGGGAAGTCCATCTAGGCTTCCCCACCCTGCAGGTCATGGGTTCGAGCTCCCACACCCCCAACTCTGTTGGATGCACCAGAGACCCCAGGTGGAGTGTGGTGAGCCTCTGTCCTGCAGATTTCAGGGACCTAATGGTCTCGCGTGGGGAAGCCCTGATAGACCCCTGTCACTCCTCGGTGGTCCCCGGGACTGCTATGAATGCCGATTGGGCGTGGGGGCGTGAGCAGCACCATCCGATCCCCCTTTTTCCCTTAGCAAAAAAAACACAATATTTAATTAGATCGGTAATCTAGTAGTTAAATACAATATTTAATTAAGCCTAGACTTAACTTCGAACTAATATATTTACAGGTAAAAATGATAATGTTTTAAACATTAGGATATGAATTAGATTCTTCAATACTGAGAACTAACTTGAAATTCAGCCTAAGCAGCCATTATGTAATTTTTTTCAAAGGAAAAGAGACTAAAAAAAAAAAAAATCCTCAAAAATCTAAAAACAATAACCATCGGCCTCCAAAGCACCAAATCTCAAACGAAGAAAACCCACCCAAAAAAAAAAATGATTGTCGAGTGCGTCGCGGCACTGCAATGCTGCAGTGTTCCCCACAATCACACCGCTGAAATGGCGCCACGTAAGTCATCTTCTCCATCACACACAGTACTCTCTGCAACATGTAGCAGAAGAGAAGCCTTATCTCTCTCCTTCCTCTTATCCACAACAACATATTGCTCGCTCATCTCCTTTCTCTCTCCTCCTCCTCCTTCCTCCGCCATTTCCGACTTCTCCGAGCTCCCCGACTCCGGCGGCGTCAGGGCTTTGGACCTCCGCTTTGGCTCCGGCGAATCTCCCTCCGATGGCGACCAGGTATCTCTCTCTCTGTCTTTATGATATGATATCAAATTTGTCTCTGAGTTTTTTGAAGTGAACAGTGAGGTTATGTTGATATTGTGACATTAGTATTTTTTGGATTGAATTTTGTCCTCTGAATATGGCAATTTCCTTTTCATTTTGGCACTTTGTAGAACCAAAATGTTGACGATTCATATATTTTTGTCGAATTATTCCTTTTTTTTTTTTGTTCTTTTTTTCTCGATTGAATTGTGTAGACGGAAAAATGGCTTCCTTGAAAGCTAAATAGCATTTTATCTTGTTTTACATGGAAGTGGTAAGGTTGATTAGAGAGACTGTTTTTGTGTGTCATTTAAGATTGGATAAAATTGAAAGTCCCTATTCTGATGCTTATTGTTGTAATTTGATTGTGAAGGTGGCAATTCATTACTATGGGAGGTTGGCGGTGAAACAAGGCTGGCGATTCGATTCGACTTACGAACACAAGTATGAAAATGGCGAACCCGTTCCGTTCGTATTTGTTCTTGGTTCTGGAAAAGTAAGAATTCAAAGATAAATTAAACTATCATTGATTATCTGAGTCCACTTTTGCTTATAGATGTTGAGCCGTTGATTTGTTTCACTTTGTGAAGTAGATTGATTGCTTCCATATTTTGAGACTTTGTTCAGGTGATTGCAGGGATTGATGCAGCTGTGAAAACGATGAAAGTCGGTGGTATTCGCAGGGTAGTCATTCCGCCATCTCAAGGATATCAGAGCACCTCACAAGAGCCTCTACCACCTAATGTATGTACTCTTCTTTCTTAAGCTCCTTTAGTTACATATGTTAGACAAACAATAATTCTTTTTTCTAGATGTTCATATCAAGTCATGTCTGATTATTAAAAATTATACAATGGAATATATACTAGGATACAGGAAATAATCATCACATGTGCGGAAATTCTCTGATGATCAATTATTGGGTTATCGTCTTCCTCAACCAAATCGCCTTAAGTCCGATTAATGGGACTATCATTTTTCAATGGATAGAAGGGAAACAATAAAATTAGTATTGGGTTTCTATTTATTAAGCTCATACTCAGTAAAAATCTACGGACTTTCTAAATTAGACCACTTAATAAAAACCAACTACATTTAAATAGCATAATAATATAATTGCATAAATATGTTGCCCACACATGTTACGAAATATAAATTTCCTCACAAGATAATCCTTTTTAGTGTTAATTTATTCTATGCATCTATATCTCGTGTATAACAAAAAAATAGGGAAAAATCAATTTGGCCATTGGATTGATATTTATGTCTTGTTTGCATGCCGTACTTAATTTGGATTGCAAAAGATTTGTTCTAAATAAAAAGCTTCACATTTTCATAACAAAGTCTCAATATTAATTTTAAAAGGAAAAAAAAAAAAGAAATTGGGTGAACAGAGGAACATTAGATGAGCATAGAGGACTTGTTCTTCAGTTTATGGAAGTTGGTTCTTTCTCTGTTCTGGTTCATTTAGCATCTCATTTAGTATAACAGCATTGAATGCTATATATAGGATTTTATTACTATTCCATGATAAATATATTATTAGCTTTGTATTGGAAATACTTTAAGGTTTGAGAGCGAAATGGTCTGGCTAGTTAATTATGATAATTATGCTTGTCGAACCTAATTGCCTATCACCAAAAGGGTTTGTATTGATTGATTTCATTTGGGATGGCATAACTTTAACCGGACCTTAGATTCAATCCGTTTATCTTTTGTTTTATGTCACAATTACTAAATACAGCTCAAATATTTTTCCTAGTTTTTCGACAGGCAGAGATTGTTCACAACCATTTTTAATCCGACTCGTCTCGCCAATGGAGAGGGCTCCACTCTTGGGACTCTCCTATTTGATATTGAGCTGGTCAGCCTAAGGTATCAATGAAGCTTTTGTGATATATTCCAACTACCAAAAACACGTTTTCAATATCAACTTAATTATAAGATATTGCAAGTGTTATCTTGAGGGACCACTGTTATTTTCCTGAGTTGCAAAATAGAGGCTGGTTGTTCGAAGAATGTACAGAATTTGAGATGCTATTTGGGAAGGAGATTTTTATAAAGTTCACTCGACACTCTCTAACAATATGTTTGGTAAGAGAGAGAAGTGGAAAGAGGAGAAGAATGAGTGGAATTTGGGTAGATTTTGACATATTAGGTTGTTTGGTAGGATGAATTTTGAGAAGGGGTGGATTTATGAGAGGATTCAAAATTCTTAGTTCTAAAAAACTTCGGACCACTCTAAAATTAGAGTGATTTGAGGAAAGAGTTGACTAATCCATCTAAACATCATATAAATTTACTATATTGTCGTTGAAGTAGTTAGTTTATTAGCATAATTTTTCTCTTTCCGCTCCCTTCTATCTTCATACCAATCAAGATGATGAATTTTTACACTATTTTAGTTCTTTTATACCAAATAACAAAAAAAAAAAAAAAAAACCTTCATCCTCTTTATTTTCTTCCACTTAAGTCATATGTGTCCCTCTCTTTTCATCTTTCTCTCTCTACTGCCTAGCACACCCTAAGATTTTGTCAAGACGCACAATTGTATTTGAGTCAACAATCTGTAATTGATTTTGTTTTTCTCGACCTTTTATCTTCTTTCACGTAAGAAAACTGCTTCTTTTCTTCATATGTGAACTAAGAAAAATCATGCTACTACAATATCTTAGCATTAGCTGTTAGCAATAGTGCCCATATATCATATATTTTGTAACATATTTTCTGAATTTAAGAAAAGAAGTAGACTTTTTATGAGTCTGTTTGTTATATATTTTAATATAAAAGTGAATGTTTATAAAGAAGTTAAAAAAAGATTAAATTATAATTTTAGTATTTAAATATGTCGTGATTAATTAAAGTATGAATGTTTGATTTTAATTACTAGTGCAGTACACCGATATTATAAATGTGATGATCTTATTCGGATTTCAATTTAGCGACATTAAGTGGTTACATTTTATATAATAAAGATTGTATAGGACATGAATCGACTTGATTATAAAATCGTTATTGAACAACTGTTATAAGATTTGTATCAACATCACAAAGATGAACGTATAAAGATTTATCTCAATACTAAGTAATCATAGACTAGTCTTATGGATTAACGGGTTTTTTGATTAATTTGCTTCAACTCATTTGTTAGTGGGCCCGACACTTATATTTTGGAGGTTCGTAATTCATTAGGGTTAGAAATATGAATTACAGATACATTATTGGTTTTGAAAAGAACTATTGATTAGCAAGTGAACAATTTGAACAATCACAAGGGTATATCATTTTACCCGATTCCGGTAAAGAAATAAAGAAGCAAAAATAGTTCTTGAGTTCATTAAGAAATTTGAAACTATAAAATTTGTAAGATCAAATTGTTGATTTTGGACTAAATTTGAATGTTGGTAGTTGATATATATGGAAATAAGGAGTTATTTCATGAACATACTTTTAATCAAGAGAAGTCTCGGTTTAATCCATGGTTTTCACATAAGCACATTGACATTGCCACAGACGCCCAGTCATATTGCTACAATTCTTGTACAAGGGTTAGTAGCTTGGCGTAGAAAATCTAGGGGAATTGGATTTATTTTCCATTGCTCCCTCTAATCACCCATTGACACCTTAGTAATTTGTCTCCAAGAAACTTCCTCTTCATGCAGCTCAATAAGAATGTCTCCCAATTCCCATGCATAAATGGGCTGATAATTAGATTCCCTTAAATTTTTGCAAAAATGTCTCTTCAGAAGAATTTTTGCGTTTTAGTCCTTCTGATCGTTTCAATATTTATTATCGATCGTTTTATGACATATCTTTATGGATTTCACTTTCATATTATTAATACGTATTTTCTGGAAAGTGTGGTTTTGGATCTTGTTAATTTGGAAAATGTCTGAATTTGATTTTAGGTCAAATTTTTGTTTTTTGTTTTTTTTTTTCCAAGATTTAATCAATACCATCAAATTTTCCTTTGAAGAGAAAGACGTAGTCCAGTTTTGGGCTTTGAAGAGAAAACAACCAAATCATATGCTTGCTGATGTCGATGCTAAAGATGTAACTGAGAGTTACTTTAATCCTTGTGATATGCTTGATTGAGAAGTGGCATCATCGTTTAGTTCTGTCAAGCATAAATGTGAATACAGTCCTATCTTTCGCAAGAAAAAAAAATGAAAGGCCTATGACAAGTGCAATTAAATAGACTCATTTGCCCTTGAATTTTGCTAAAACCCGAAGCGAATCCTCAAGTTTCAAATGGTTTGATGTTGTTTTTGAGCTTTTATAGGTTCAATTGATCAAACGACAAAAGATGCCATTCATTGGAGTAAATTCGTCAAAAAATGACATAATATGCGTTTTCGCACACCCTCGGAACTATCTCGAGTCCCAACGTGTGCCCAAGAGCCATCCCGAGCCCCCTCACATCACAAAATCAAGCCAAAATACCAAATCAGAACAAAAATAGGCGTTTTGGTCGCGGTGCGATGTACAAAATATTTTCTTCATTTTTCTTCATCGCGCCGCGACCAAATCCTTCATCGCGCCGCGACCTCCCTATATTTTTGTTCATCGCGCTACGATGAAGAAATGGTCGCGCCGCGACTAATAAGACAGCAGACTTATCTAAGACAATTTTCAGCCCTTAGATTCAAAATGAATGGTGGAGATGAACCCAAAAATACTAGGGCTTTATTATTTGAAGGGAGGAGCTCGAAATTTAGAGGAAGGAGGCCATTTTGTAGAGATTTTTGGAGAAGACACAAGAGAGCTTGGGGGGAAGACTTCAATGGAGCTTGGAAGCTTAGGAACCACCATTGTCATGAGCTCTTGAGCTCATTTGTGTTTGATTTTCTATTTTTCTATCCTTTATTTATTTTGTCTTAAATATTTAGTGTTTGATTTTGTATTTTTGGGTGTATGTAATTGTGAAAACCTTGTGATTGAGTTGTGGTTCAAGAGATGAGGTAATCTCTCCCTTGAACTCATGATGAACCATATTAATTAATTTGTGATTGTCAAGCACTCTTGTTTGGGCATTGTTAGGATTTAATGCTTTCATTTTCACTGTGGCATTTTATCAAACATCATAGTGCATTAAGTTGTCATTGGGTTGTGTTGCAATGTATTTGGATGAATTAGTTTATTTGAGTGAGCCCGAGAGGGTCATAATGCAAGCGATAACCGACAATGTTCAATTTGATATTTGTGAGTCCGAGAGGAGATCAAGTATCTCGCGGTTTATAATGAGGTGTTTAATACATGATTCACTTGTTAGCTTAATATAGATGTTAGTTGATACGGATATCATAGAACTCGTTCAATGCCCGAGAGGGGTAATAGGCGTCACTTGAACTCTAGACCGACAAGGATGTGAAACGTCATTAATTAATTATATCGGGGATTCATGAGGGATGGGAGAGAAAACCAAAAATTCCTTGAACCCACATTTATTTATTATTTTTCCGTTAATTTAATTTATTGCCTAGTTAAAATTAATCTTAGTTTTAATTTAATATTTCGCATTCGCCTTATTAGTCTAGATAGCAAGTAGAACGAGCGAGGCAATACTCGATTCTTAGTTCCGACCCAATCAATCCCTATGGAGACGATATCCGGACTCAAAGTCCACTTTATTACTTGTGCGACCCGTATACTTGCGGTAAATCGCTATCAGCCTACTAGCTAATGAAAATGGTGTTGGAGTGTGAGTTCAATCTATTCTGGGGTTGCTAAGATCAAATGAGTTTTTTTTTTTTTGAAATTATGGAAAGATAAAGTTTTAATTTTAAATTTATTTTTAGACTTAGATGGAAGTTTTTCAGCAAAATGACTAAAAGTATGCCCCTAAAAAAGAGACACATGCATGTCACATGAGAATTTTCATCCAAAATTAACAGAAGTTAAGAAATTGCATCAATATGCAAAAAAACTGAAGTTCAAGGAGGCAATTGCTATTATAAAAAAAAAAAAAGATAAGGTACTTGATTGTAAAGGTAGGTTAAGGACATAAGCCACACTGCAAAATAATAATAATAATGTGCATCAGCACAATCCTTATCCTCTAACGTCATAAGGTCATATAAAAGAGTAATATTAGGGATCTCAAGATTTATTCTAAATTTTTTGTTCATATGGCATGTGATTTATAACTATGTTGTTGATAATAAACAATTTTTTTAAAAAAATAAGCTTACTAATTATATGTTGACAAACTATATATTATATGTATTAGACGAGAAATTTAAGATAATTTTAATAAAGTTGTTCCCTTAAGTGTTGACTTCTGGAACTAAACGGTTTGAGCGCTCTAATTCGTAAGTCATTACGGATCAACCGTTTACCAGTGAACTCACTGGTACTTAATAATAAAGAAGTAATCAAGGTGTAAAACAATAATTACGTCAGGCTTAGATTATGAACTATTTGTGAAGGATCGATAATCATGTTAAATTTAATCAATGGACGATTTTTTTAGTTTGTCGATTAAATTATATCTTTGTAATTCGAGAGTTCAATTCCTGATTTTCATTGAAGTAATCGCGGGATTAATATGCAGATAATCATATTAAAGAGTTTTAATTTAACTTTCGAAGTTTATTAGAGCTCAATTCATAGGTCGATAGCCCTCGGTCCGTCTCAACAAATCGAGCTAGGATTCCCATGAAATATTTAAGAGTTAATTATTTTAATTTATCACAAGTATTTACATTTGTGTTTTAGAGTACAAGTATGGAAAATATCATGAGAAGATCTCTCCTTGTGTAGACACAACTTTTAGGGAAAATTTGAGAGTTTTATTACATTGTAATTTGATAACTTAATTAGTGAATTTACAAATAATAATTGAATTAAATATGAGATATTTATAAGATATATTTAAAAGTTAAATATATTTGAAGAGTTTTATCAAATATCTAATTTGTAGATAATCGCCAATCAAAATTAAATATGAGATATTTTATTTTGATTTGAATCCTAATTAATTTAGGATTTGAAAACTCAAATTTCATGCTACTTCGAATGGGCGAATTTTAAGCTAGGAGAGAGAATGAAGTAATTTCTATTATCTCAGTTAAGTGTATGTAGATATACTTAAAATAAAATAGGAATATATAGATTTAATATTGGGAAAAAATTTCCCTTATTTTCGCTATTAAATGTCGACCACCCTAAGCAAGAAAAGGGGAAGGAATTGTTTTCTTAAACTCTAATCACGATAATTATAATTATTTATTTTTTGAAAATAATCAAAAGGGTTATTTCCTATTTTTGAAATTGAAAATTTTCAAAGGGATAAATCCTAAGAGTGGCCGAATTTTACACTAGCCATAGCCCTATAAATATGTTCCTTTATAGCATACCAATTAATCGAAGTCATTTAATTTTCGTGGCCTGCAAAACTCTCTCAATTTTTCTCTAGAATTAAGAAAAGAAAAAAGATTTTCTTCTGCCCCCTTTAACCCTAAATGCTTGCCCCCTGTAGCAAGAGAAGTTTAATATTTGTTTCTCAAATTGTGTGTGAGAAAGAACTGAGAGTGCACATACTCAAGTTCTAGTGAGATCTGAGAATCGGAGTGAAAGATTGTGGTGTTGATATTAGCCGGTAAACTCATTGTGAGCGTAGGACAAAGCTAGCCTAACCTTGGAGATCTCACAACGTAAGGTTTCCAATCAACTAATCGAAGATTTAAGAAAAGCTTATGGTATAATTTCTTAATCTCTTGCTATTTAAAATTATATGATAATTTGTTTTAGAAAATTTTTTGTAATGATATTCATGAGATCCACATTGCTTGCTTAAATTAGAATGTTAATTGAATTGTCACGTTCTGTTGTGCATACTCTGATTAGATTAAATTTGCAATTTTATTGGATTAACATAATTCGATTTCCAACAACAAGTGTAATCTCGGCCCCGGGGTTATCCTTCTACAGTACTTCCTCGATAGAATTAGATAAACGTCGTTGTATTATCGACTCTTCGATAATTAATTTAATATCTCGTCTTGTAATTAGAACTCATTCTCATTATTGCATTATCCAATTTACAATTGTAATATTTTTGTTTGAATTCTTAGTGGTCATTAGATTTGAATTCAACTCCTTAAAGTGCAAACTTGCACCGTGATTCCCTAAACTTTCAAATAATTGTAAAATTAGCCCAATTTAGGAAAATGACCCTTTTGGGTTGTAATCTGTTTCTCAAGCCACAATATGATTTATGATCATATAATTAGCCCTAGTTTCAAATTCGAAACCATTCTAAGCTAGAACGAGGCCAATACGGCAGAAACTCGAAAAGTCGGGATTAACCATTAAGGAAACGGTAAAAGTATTAGACGAGCTCAAAACGACCACCAAGATCTTCAAGTGAACTTCTAAACTGCATTTAGAAGTTATTAATAATTTAAATAGGTCTCGATAAGTCTCGGGTTCAATGGAAAATTATTTAGCTGATGAACAGTAAGCCGTGAGAGGCCATTTTGATATTGTTTCGTGAAAATGGGCGTCAGGATGACACCCGACCCGTTAACTAACCTATTTAATGGGCCCTTAATTAGAAGGATTATTTTGGGCCCAATATGGAGCCCAAAATTCGTGGGCCATATAGAGGGAATATTATTCCCACTAATTACTTTTATTTCAACCTTGAAAGTGTTGACCAATAGGAAAAATCCAACGATTTAATTATTGGTGGTTATTTGAAACCAACCAATCATAAACGAAGTGAAAAGTGTGCGTGAGAAAGAGTATATGCACTAAATAGGAGAGAGCAATAGGTTTGGGAAGTGAAAAGTCATGCCTTAATCCATCTTGTTCAATTTCAGCCGTTGGATTGAATACTAAAGTCTCCATCAATTAAATAAAGAGTTGGGATTTAGTCTTGAAGATTGTGAGTGCAATGATTAACTCCTTGAAATTATAATCTGGAGTAAATAGGAGGTAAGTGGCACCATTATTGAGAGAAGAAATAGAAGAAGAAGTTGAAAAGAGATGTTCTTTTTGCTCTTGCTTAATCTCAACCTTTAGATGTGACAACTTAAGGAGTAAATTAAGAGCTGAGGAGAGTCCAATGTATGAATTAATTATAATATTTAGTGGGAAAAAATATCAAGACAAGGAAAGAGAAGGAGATGGACGAACTTTGGGTGAAGAGAAAGAGAAAATTTAAAGATGGTAATGGTTAGGAGAGAGAATGAGTGGAAAGGAAGAACAAAAGTGATGAGACTTTATGCTCTTGTTTGTTCTCCACCCTTAGATAGTAATACTTAGAGATTGTGTCATTACACCAATAGTCTAGATTAAGTTTTATACCATTCAGTGTTGATTTATTAGTTGTACCTCGAAGAAATAAATTAAATGGAGAGAGAGAGAGAGAGAGAGAGAGAGAGAGAGAGAGAGAGAGAGAGAGAGAGAGAGAGAGAGTGGCGAATATAGAGAGCAATAAGAGAGTTGAAAAGTTGTAAACTTGTCCAACAAGTTTAAGTTGCCTATAAAAATGATACAACTCCTCTTGCTCTGATTTGTTGCTTCTCCAACTCAAAAACCAAGAGAAAGTTTTGGCCAAGAGAGAGAGAAGAGAAAGAAAACAAAAATTAGAGAGTTAGAAAGAGAGTGAAGCCGAGAAGAGAGAAAAGGAGAAGGAAAGGAAGCTTGCATTGCTCGAAGGTTCAAGAACACATAAGGTAGGGCATGAGCATGACTTGGTTATTTTCCTTTCATGTTTATTTTACTAAAACCTTTCTATCTTTGCTGCCCTAGAAGCTCAAGAGTATTCGAGGATTAGTTGGAGAAGAAAACCCTAGAGGAAGGCCGACATACAAGCTAGACAAACGAGACAAGCTCGAGCTGAGAGCTTAGGTATATTTCTTATAACTTTGTGGGTTATTGGCTAAGTTTAAGCTTAGATCTTTTGATAAAGACCATGGATGTATTTTGTGGGTGATATATTGTAATAGTTTAGGTTTGCATGGCTTTTGTTTTTAAGAGAGGCCGAGCACAAGCTTCTTGGAAGCTAGGAAACCCTAGCTTCCAAGACTTCCATTGTGTTCGGTATACGTAGGGGTGTCTTTCGCTAGAGCCTCGTCCACCTTGGCCCGTGGTCCTTCCATTGCTTAGTGACTTTGTGGTTTATAAAGTTTCTCTGGACTAAGGCTACGATAAATCAAAAAGGCTTTTGCAAACATGAAAGGGTTTTATCGAAAAATCATGAAACAAGCTTAGAAAGTCTCGAAGTTGTAAAACCTAACGACGTGATATTTAGGCTTCGATGATGGTTCGTATTAAGGAGTCAAAAACCTTCTTAGAAACCTAGAAGCCACTACCTCTTTTTTATTAATATGACTTTTTTAAAATAAAACCAACGTAAAGACTTAAAATGATGATTTCGTGAGAAATCGCAAGACTAGTTTTGAAAACATCATCAAATTGTAAACTTGCGTAGTATGGGCTTTCTAATACTTCGATGAGGGTTGAAAATAAGGATTTAACATCCTTTGAAACCTAGAAGTTACTGCCCTTTAAGTATTTATAACACTAATAAAAGAGAAAACTAATGTTAGAGCTTTAAACGGCCTTTTCGAGCTAAACCGTAAGCACTAGTTCGGTGAAATCTCAAGGCGTAGTTAAACGGGTGTGTATACTTAAATGAAACTGATTTTTCGGCCATAACACCTTGAGAAGAGAACTTTATAAAGTTAATAAGAACTAAATTCAAGTCTTTTTGTCAAGGCCTAAGCTCGAGCTCTCAAACTCGAGTAATAAAACCTAAAATTTTAAAGGACGGTTTCTACAACCTAAGTTAACTTGATAAAGTTTTATAAAGTACACCCTAGCTTAGCAAGGGTTACTATGGTCATTTATTTGTTTATTAGACCTAAAGTAACGACCAAATTAGTTAGAGCATTAGTTCCCAAGCCCTAAGAGTAAAGCTAGTGCGAAATGACCGTCGGAGTAGCTCGGAAAGCCCCGAGGTGTACCGGGAACGTCTATTAAAGTATAGGTTAACCACCGAACCTAACAAAGGTTACAAAAACCGCATAAGTTGTTTAAGGCAGCCCCATTAAGTTGGGAATAGGGCTTAGGAACCCGAGCATTAAGTATTAAAGTCATAGAGTAGTTTCGTTCTCGAAGTAACGAGATAAGCGAACTAACGAGACCATGTCTTTATATATTTTAAAGACAAGAGACATGAAGCGGTTGGAGCTCAGAGCAAGCTTGTAAGACGATTCTGAAATTGCCGTAAAGCTTGCAAAGGTAAGTGGCGATGCACCTACGACACCGAGTTTGTTTGTTTGTGTCGGATAAAGACTGTGTATCTATATATATGTTGTGTGGCATTAAAATTAAATAATAACTGGATGAAAACCCTAGAAGAGAGTTACAACAAAATGAGTATAATATTACAAAAAAACTATGATAAGTCTCGTATAAGACTGAATAAAATGTGAATAAGACACATTAAAGAAAGGACCTCGTTCCGTGTTGAAACCCAAGCTGGATTCTGACCCGTGCTAGAAGTCAAAGCCGGGAGTTAGCCCGTGCGGGAAACCCAAGCCAGGTTCTAACCCAAGAACTCTCAGTTCATAATCATATAAGAAGGAAAGCAAATGATAAAAGCAAAAGTGAGAGTTAGAATCAAAACCTCACCAAGCCTTTTTGTTGCATTTCTTGTGAAATCCCTAAACGTGACAGCAAGGGTTCTCAAACCCAAAGCGCAAGAGGCCAAAACACTTGGGACTTATGAGTAGTCTATTAACTATTATGTTATTTAAGATTGTTGAAACTAATCAACCTAAGGCCTTTTGCAATATCCCAGTCCACTAAACGAGTTGACAAGTGGATAAAGAACCTCGTAATAGGTTTGATGTCGATCTTTGATAGATAAAATACTAAAGCTAATGGCACAGCCGGGTCTCCACCCGTGCACGGTGCCTTATAGACTGAGGTCTATCTAAAGCAATCTTGTAGGAAAAAAACTTATACAGCCTATTATACATTTGCTGTGAAACCCCAATTGAACTAAATTATGGAATTTCAACCCAAATCGTAAGAGGCCGAACGTTCGAGACTCGTGAGTAGTCCATTAACTATGATATCTTTAAAGATTAATGAATCTAAACGAAGTCCAAGGCCTCTTGAAATATCCCAGTCCTCTTAACGGGTCGACAAGTGGATAAATAACAAGAAAATCACAATCTGTTGTGTGATCGGACAAGGGGGTTAAAACATACTAAATCCCCATCTATTGTGTGGTCTTACGAGTGAAAGTACATCAGATTTAAAGTCCCGATTCCACAAAAGATATATGAGAGGAATAAAAAAATCTAAAACAAGCCTCAACCCTCCAACTAGAGTAGATAAGAGGTATATGAATGTAATCTAAATATTGAAATGATTAAAAGTCGATAGTACCATTTGGCTCCAAGAGAAGAGAGCCCTAGCTCCAAGGAAAGAGAGCCCTAGCTCTAAGAGAGAGAGCCCCGCTCCCATAGAGTGAGCGTACTCCTCACACAAAGTCGGCCAGTTGAGTATGGGATAAAGTATGAGGGACTGCCAAGAGATAAGGCCATCTCCCAGTCTGCACGCTAGAGAAATTGCGGTGACAATCAGTGGATCTCAGACTTTAGAAAAGTGTCGAGCTCGAATAATTAACGTAATGATTTTTGTGTGAAACCATTAAGTACGAAGTGAGTCTTACAAGATAAATCCTCCAGAATGACTATAAAGAAGCGTGGTGGGTTCATAACCTATCACAAGGCCTTGCAGTTACGGGGAGGTGTTGTGTGCAAAAAACTCGCCAATAAGGGCTGAGTCGCCTCCTTAGTGCTAGGTGAACTAGGGATATGATACGGGTGTACGTTAAGTGATAAAACGAGTTAACTCGTACAGGTAGCTCTTGTGTGTGAGCCGAGTAAAAAAATTAACACGGGAAACGCAGAGGTAATAACTCATTATCGAAATGATTGTTGTGTGAAGAGTGTTAGTCGGTATGGGACAGCTGCCTCTCTATGTGAATGTTGCATAATGTGATTCTGTGTGCATATCATCTAGGGTAGACTAGTTCGCCCTTATTGCGTTCATCAACTCACAGGTTTCTCGGTGTTGTAAGTATGAAGACAGTGAAAGTCGAAGACTATGAGCTGACGAGGGGTGATGTGTGTGGTATGCTCGAGGAGCAAGTGAAGAATTGTGGCATTTAAATAATATTTTTTCATTTTCTATTTGATAGACAATATTTAAATTTGAATCCAAGACAAGATCCCGGGAATTTATTATGTGTGTGTAAAACGTATTTACATTCCGCCCTAGTGGCTTTTACTTATGAAAGGTATTTAAAACTTTCGCATTACAATATATATATATATATATATATATATATGTATGTATATACGTCGTTGAAAGTGTTGTACAAGTGTTTACGAGAGTATGAAAAGGAGTTTGTACTCTATTGTCGCGGCCTCAGCCGAGCGAGCAGGTCGTGTTAGGGTTTTTGGTATCAGAGCCCGAGTTTAGCCGATTTTGTAGACTCGCCACACACATCTCCTTACCAGCAAGTAGTTGAGAGATAAGAGTTAGATTAGAAGCGTTCTGTCGTCTTTTTATATTGCATTTTTCCTTATTTTATATTTGGACAGGTTTATGTTGAAGGATGTCCACGGTGGACAGCACTCAAATACACTCGGCCCAGCGTAGCGCGGCTGGACCGGTCCCTGTTTTTCTTACCCTATCTGAGTATATGCAGCTGATTCCACCACAGGCATCCATGTATTCGGGAGAGTCATATACCATTCCTTTCTAAGAGTGAGAGGTGCACACATTTGCGTGGATGAGGTCCTTTGAGATTTCGGACCAGTACAGCGTCGACCTAGCTCAAATGCTGCTCCGAGAACCCGTTCTCTATCATTGGAACTTCCAGGAGGAGTGGTTAGGCCACGAGCGTATTTGGCCTATTTTCGCCGATAACTTAGATGCCCACTTCCGTCTAATTGACGATATGACAATTTGGAACCGGTAGGCCGAGAGTTTCTGCCAGCTTCCTTGCGAGACCATCTATTCCTATACTACTTGTTTTTGTTTAGAGATCACCAATACATGCCCCGCGTTAGCTGTGACCGATCTGCTACGTATGCAGATCTATTCCCGAGGGATTCACCCCTATTTCTGATGCTTTGTAGGACCTATTCCCACGTTTCGTACGTTCAATAGCATGGTTAATGCCTACCAGAGGCATGTCGATAGCCTCTACCCACCAATACAGCGTCTGGAGCCCGTCACACCACATTTCGGAGCCGTTCCCTCTGCTATTGCTTATCCAGTTGCTGCTACAGCTGACTACTTTCCCGTGGTTCTACTCGAGTTATCACCTTCATATTACCACAACTCATATTGGATTTCCAGCGACGACGATTCCTATGACGGCCCTACGATTATTATGGACATGGAAGTCGATAGTGATGCATACTATATTGTTCCAGACCCTAACCATTTAGCTAGAGAGGACCCGTTTTTATTCCATTTGGACTTGAACGCTCAATTGAAGCGCTTATCATTATGTCCATGACTTTACCGCTCGCTCGAAGCACTTACGTACTCACTTTTGGTTTTTCCGCCAACTTCCAAGTGACCTTATCTTTCAAAAAAAAAAGCTGATCTATATGCCTCCAACTTAGACTTTGGAACGAGAACATATATGATAATTGAACTCGCTTCCTAAAAGTTTTAAAGGGTTCATTGACTATTATTTAACAATATTGGGTTTAAAGTTCGACTTTTAGCCGATGAATTTGAGACACAAAGCTTAATGGTTTTGTTGATGACAAGAAAGTAAAAGTTGCTAAAAAGTCATCATTCGAATTCAAGAGAGTTTTAGAGAAATGTGAATCCAGTGAACTCTAGAAGACAAATAAACACAATAAAAAATGTTTCCACTATAACAAAGAGGGTATTGAAAACACATTTTCCGCAAGCACTTAGCCGAACTGGCTGAGAAAAAGCGTCAAAACGATAAATCATATTTACATGTTTTAGAAGCTTTGTTAGTAGATAATTTAGAGAACTTACTGAAGGAGAGCTAACAATGTGTGTTGAGAATGGGGCATCAATTTCAGTCATGGCCATAAGAGAATCCCATCTTCATTTTGAACAAGATATTTAGATTTAAGTAAAGTTTATTTTATTCTGAATTTTATTAAAGATTTGATTTTTGTCTCTATTAGTTGAACAATCATTTGGAATTTGTTTTAATAATAATAAGATTTTTATTTCAAATAATGGTCTCCATTTATATTTCTCTATATTAGAAGACGGGTTGTATGTCCATAGGCCTTATGAAAATGTTTCTTATAGTACTGAACTGTTTAAAGTAGCTAAACCCAAATCTAACAGACGACAAAAAGTTAGATAGTGATTTAGAAACATATATGTGATATTTTACGGATGGTCATTTTAATCTAGATAGGATTAACAAACTTGCAGATGATGGTCCTTTGAGAGAACTAACTGTTGGCACTCTACCTCTCTATGTATCTTGTCTAGAAGGCAAAATGACCAAAAGAACTTTCTTAGCAAAGGGGCAAAGAGCCACACAACCACTCGAGCTCGTACATTCAGAAGTTTGTTGGCCAATTAATTTTCAAGTTAGAGTAGGTTCTGAAAACTACATCACTTTCATTTATTATTCAAGATATGCATTCACATATCTAATGGCTTTAAAATCTGAACTATTGGAAAGTTTATGGAATTTCAAGCTGAAGCTAAAAAGCAATCAGACAAATCACAAAAAGAAATTTGATCCGATCGAGGAAGAGAATACCTTGACACTCAATTCAAGGACTATCTTTTAGAGAATATGATTCTCTCATAATTAACGGCACCTAGAACTCCTGAACAAAATTGTGTTGTAGAAAAAAGAAATCATATGTTGTTGGATATGTTAGGTCCATGCGTAGCCACTCCTCCTTGCTACTATCCTTTTGGGGATATGCGCTACAAACAAAAAATGACATTTTGAATATCATTGTGTGAAATTCGATGTCTTCGACTCCCTTAGAGTTGTGGAATGATCACAAATCTAGTTTCCGATACTTTTGCAAATGGAGATGTCTCGCTCATCTTCTCAATAGCGTAACTGATAAACTAGATTCACGAACAGAAGTGTGTATGTTCGTAGGCTCTGTAAAAGGACAAGAAGAGATTTATTTTATAGTCATTGAGATAGAAAGGTGTTCGTATCGACAAACGCCATCTTTCTTGAGAATAACTATATGATAGATTTCAGACCTCGTAGTCAAGTTGTTTTAGAAGAGTTGCGAGGTGATTTGATCACGCTGTAATCAATAAGAGTTGTTGAAATAAGCCAAGAAGAAACACTATGCATCCTAGTCAAAATATCACGTTACTTAGACGTACTGAAAGGACTGTTAGACAGCCAATCCACTATGGACATGAAGGTGAAACAAATATTGTAGTAACCGACACTAACATTGATGATCCCTTATCGTATAGAAATGTAATGATAGATGTTGATAAGGAGCAATGGCTAATCTAGAGATGTAATCCATGTATTCTAACTCCATGTCGGAACTTGTTGATCCACCTGAAAATGTCAAGCTCATTGGGTGCAAATGGATTTTCAAGATAAAAGAGAGGTATGGATAGAAAAGTAGAGACTTTCAAGGAAAAATTAGTAGCAAAATGTTACACACAGAAGGAAGGAGTAGACTATGAAGAGACTTTCTCTCCCGTGACCATGCTCAAGCACATTCACATCCTCTATCCATAGCAGCCGCTCTCGACTACAAGATTTGGCAGATGGATGTCAAGAAAACTTTTTTGAATGGATATCTTGAGGAGTATATCTATATGGAAAACCCAAAAGGGTTCAAGGCTAAAGACCAAGAGCAAAAAATCTGTAAGTTGCTCGAATTTATTTATGGATTAAAGCAAGCATCTAGATCTTAAAACTTTAGATTTGATGAGACGATCAAAACCTATGGGTTCAAGCAAAATGTTGATGAGCTTTGTACATATAAACTCATCGGCAACGGAAGCGTGGTGTTCCTAGTTCTTTATGTTGATGATACCCTTCTCATTGGCCGAGCAATTCCAAATGAAAGATTTGGGAAAGGCTAGTTATGTTCTTAGGATCCAGATTATTCAGGAAGGGAAGAAAAAACTCCTAGCATTGTCACAAGTATCTTATATAGATAATGTGCTCACTCGCTTGCGATGCAAAATTCCAAGAAAGGTGTTTTGCCCAACCGAGATGGAATTAACCTCTTCAAAGAGTAGTCTAATAAGACACCCTAAGAATAAGTGAACATGACATAAATCCCATATGCCTCAGCATTTGGGAGTCTAATGTACGCAATGTTTAGGACTAGACCTGACATCTGCTATGTAGTGGGAGTTGTTAGTCGTTTTTAGTCAAACCCGAAAATGAAACATTGGAATGCAGTAAAACACATCCTCAAGTATCTCAAAATAACGAGAAAATTCGTGCTTGTGTACTCAAGTAGAAACCAGAATCCCATAAGATACATTGACTTTGATTTTCAATCATACAAGGACTCAAGAAAGTCAACGTCTGGATCAGTGTTTACAGATTCTACTATAAGGTCTGAATATAGCTGCTTGTGAGGCTGCTAAGGAATCAATATGACTTAGGAAGTTCTATACTAATCTAGATGTTATTCCAGATAGTGATAAACAACTAACGCTTTACTGTAGTTGAGTAGTGACAAATTCAAAAGAACATAGAAGCCACAAAAGGGGCAAGCATATCGAGAGGAAGCATCACCTCATCAGAGATATCGTGCACAGAGGAGACATCAACATGGTCAAGATTGCTTCAAAAGACAATTTGGCGACCCGTTCACTAAGACATTGCCAGAGATGGCTTTAAACAAACACCTGTTAGGAATAGGTCGTAGAGACATGACCCATCTTCTTTAGGGCAAGTGGAATATTGCTAAAAATATGCCCTTAAAATCAAATGTAATAAACTTGTTCAGAATATAAATAAAAGCAGCAGTTATTTGTAAATTTCATTTATTTTATTTTATTATAAATTGAATGTTTATCAAAATTTAAAATATGTTAATATGATTATAATTTCATAATGTAAAGAATTTTACATGCAAGAGGATTAAAATTATAAATTAACCTATTTAAATAAGACCGTGATAGATCAAAGAGTAAGGATCTCGTTGATTGGTATTACTAACATTGTCTATGACATTATGAACGTGACCGTCTGATCCGGATGGTCAGTTTAAGAAACACTAGAGTTGAGGTGTTTTATATAATATTAATTATATAGGACTTAGACCAACCTCATTATAGAATCTTTATTTAAGTATGTAACGCCCCTAATTGGGGGTTAGCAAAATTATTGAAATAATAAATAAATTCTTTCGAATAAACGAATAAGTAAAAATAATAACTTAAAATTTTCCCATGGGTCTTAAAACAAAGACAAAACAGTTTAAAATCCACAGTTAGTACATCACCACATATAAGTAAAAGCAAAAGTCTTCATCGATCACACGCACTATAATTAAGTAATTATACAATCATCCAAACTTAAAAGTCTACACGAAAAGTCCGACAGAAAACCTACACTTGGAGAACGCATGAGGGAAATGCCTTCCAAATCTCGAACTGAAAGCTGCTATGCCTCGTCAGACACGTCGCACTGTAATCTCTTGGACGGGGGGAGAAAAAGGGGTAAGCTCATCGAGCCCAGTATGAATACTATTACCAAATCTCGTTTAGTCAAACCTTTAATTATTTTAGTTATTTGTTATGTGAGTTTCTAATAAGTTTTATTACATTTTAACCAGATATAATTATTATCCAATTATTCCATTACTCTCATGAATACATCTCAAGGTTCTCAGATCAACAATAGAAAGACTATAACTAGAGGACAGCCGGTTGCACACTACAGGTACTGAGACAACCCTAAATCCTCAAGAAAAGTGCCATAGGACCGACTACAGGTGGACTGAATGTCCCTAATCGTAACCCGGCCTGGCATGGACATCGAGACGATCGGTACGCTGTGGGCTCTCAAAACGTCCTCCTACACTAATTCCAGTAGCTCGAGTACTGTGCCAGGTCATCTTGATATATACTGCGCAGTAGCCAGTCACTCGTCAACGGCAATCACAATCACATACAACAAGTCACATCACGCGTTGAGGGCCCGCGTCCAAATTCATAGTGTAATAATGCATCATAATAGGTCGAGGAATCACACTCACAACCTCACAATCACAGTCTCACTGATTACAATAATAGTTAATTAATTACTTAATTTCTCATTAACCGTCTGTAATTAATTAGACAAATTAGATATATTCAAGTTATTATCAACATAACTCATCTTACTAATCAATCAGATACTCAACAATAGCCCTAGATATCGATTTTTAAAATTCATAAAGCCTATCAAATAAAAGGGCAAAATTTGATAACTGAACCCATACCTCGATATACGTGCAAGAGCGGTCAAATAATTGACTTTTCTACCAGAGCCTAATCTCGTGAAACGGAGGTCACTACTGGGTTCGTCATGTCGAATTGAGTTTGATGACTATCCTCACTCGATGATCGGAGACTGGGCCTGTCGAGCGACCCGGTAGATCCACACGGTGAAGTCAGCACACAAATCGAGGCAGTTCTCAGAGTTGAATGTGCAAAAATGAAGACCACTGTTGCGATCAGTGCAACGAAACGAGTCAAACAGTGGTGTCAGTTTACGAATCGGAGGTTCGGAAGTACGAGGTCATTTCGAACATTGCCGGCATTTTTCGAACCTAAGAAAAGCTTACCCAACCTAATTCGACCCTTCTTAATCAAATTTTGAGGTCAATTTCAGTAAACAATAACCACAACATATCCAATTTCATCAATAAAGTTCTAAACTTTAAACCGAATTTAAACACTCACCGAGCATCGGATTTGAGAAATTCTTGAGGGCTTTTACTGCCCACGACGCCCTCTACAAAACCAACTGCTTAATTTCAGTTTTGGAGGCCGGCGGATACGGGCGATGGCAGCGAGTGGTCGGTGACGGCGGCGCCGCGATTTTCGACGAACTCCAGCGACAAACCACCGCTCAAAATGTTCCTTTCATCGCGAGCTTTCCAAGGTACAAGTATGCATGAATCAGACACCGGATAAAAAAGTTATGAGCGTTTGAAGTTTGAGGAAGTTTTGGAAAAGTTTTAGAGGAGAGAGAAAGGGAGAGTTCAAATATGAGAGAGGGAGGAGAGAGAGAGAGTGACGAAGAAGGAATGAGAGGAAGAAGAAAAAGGAAAAAGATAAGAAAAAAAGGTGATGTGATTGGTTGGTCTAGTGTATATAGTTTGTAGACCATAATAAAACATAAATTGTACAAATGCCCACCAAAGTATTTTTATTTGTACTAAAAATCCTTGTAATAATTTATTAGTTTTGAGGGCTTTACAAAATACCGATATGAAATTCAGAATTAAAAAGTTAAAGTAGTTCCCTTAAGTGTTGACTTCTGAAACTAAATTGTTTGAGCGCTCTAATTCGTTAGTAATTATAGATCAACTTTTTACTAATAAACTCTGTTGTTAGCTAATTTTCGTCCGAGGATATATCATCAAGGGTGTCGTCATCGAAGACGAGAAGCCTCCGGAGAGAGTGTCCAAGTGACGACGAAGATTCGCCACGTCAGCAAGAGCGTTGACGTCCACGGCACCAAGAAGTGCGGGTTGACCTCGCGCTTGTGTCTGCGAGGGTTGTTGGAATAAACAACCCCGAAGGTAGAACTCGGCATGAATAAAGGTCCACGGGGGGAGACCGATTAGCTGGGGATCCCCTAAACCCGAGGACGAGTGGAACTCGTGATTAACCTCGCGTTCGCGGAAGATCAGGAAAGTCGGGGGACCCCTCGCGAAGCGGGAGGCCCCCGGACAAAGGGTAAAGCGCGGATAGCTGCAGTGAGATCGCTCCCGATGGTAGCTACCTCTGACATGTACTGTGGATGCCTCACCAGTGAAAGACGTGAGTTGATTAGTTAGTAACCTACCCCCTGATTTTAGGGCAGGGTATGGCCGATTAAAATAAGGCCACCTAATCCCCTGATTTAAGGGTGATTAGGTGGAGTGCATTTAATGCACTTTCCTCTCTCTCTCTCTCTTTCCGGACTCCTATAAAAGGAATGAAAGAAGAAGGGGAAAGGGGTTGGAAAAAATTACTCTGTAAATTCCTAATTTAGAAATACTATAAACACAGTGGACGTAGACTATTACTCCGGCAGAGGGTCGAACCACTTAAAAAATCTCCGAGTATTTATTTTCCGTTCAAACTTCCACTATTCATTGCCGTATCACACACTAAAGGTACGGATCACGGCGTTGGTTTAAATTCTACACCAACAGCTTGGCGCTAGAAGGAGGGCTTGAACCTCCATCATTGTTATAAGACTCTTCCCGCCTTCTCTGTTACTCACCGCGCTGCTTGATTGGAGATCAAATGGCGCCCAACTTGAGAAGCAGCGGCAAAAGTCCTTTAACCGTCGAGCAGAAAATGCTCGAAGATCGAATCCGGCGCATGGAGGAATCCATGGCAAGAATGAACGGATTAATGGAGACTTTGGTTCACAACCAAAGTCCACCTCCACTCCTGACTGACGCAGAGCACGCGAATGTGCTCCGAGCGCGGCGGAGGGCTGACGACGCAGCTGCTAACCTCCGGGCCGCAGACGACGTCAACACGACTCCTGATGAGGGCTCATCAAAAGGTGACCTTGCGCACGAGACTCACCATTCCCGCCGGCGTAGGACTGCACTAGCCCAGAAGTCCACCACCCGTTCTGGAGGGCCACAGTTGCCGGCCGACCCGGTGGGACCATCACGCCCCGCGGCCGAAGGCGTAACGCCAGCTCAGCCCGGCTCGGTGTTTACCAGGCTAGGCCCTTTGCAGCGGGACGCCTCCAGGAGAGCTCCTGCGCGGACTGAGGCCAACCCGGTAGATACGCGACTCCTGGTGCAAGAACGCCTCTGCGAGGATTCGGCCATCACTGCAACTAGCCGACAGACCGAAGCATCCCAGGAATTCTCACCCGTGGAGATAGAACGCATTCGCGGGATCCTTGGCGAATCATCCCGCGACGGGATCCTAGATAGGGATTTCACCCCTCTCACGGAAACCCTCTTGGCAACCCCCGTTCCCGATCGACTCAGGTTACCGAAGGTAAGCCTGTTTGATGGAAGTGGAGACCCATCCGATCATTTGGGGATCTATTCCTCGTGGGCGCGCGCCTATGGCTATCCGGAAGCCATTTGGTGCAAGATTTTCGATACCACCTTGGCGGGGGAAGCCCGCCGATGGTGGTATCGACTCCCGGCCGATATCACTAGGAGAACCCTCTATGTGTAGGCGCAAATTTCAAGGAAAATTTGAGATGGTTTTATTACTTTATAATTTTATAATTTGATTATTGAATTTATAAATTAATAATTGAATTAATATGAGATATTTATGTTGTGACAATATTTTTTCACAATCTCATGTGGAAGCATGTGACCGAGTGTCCTAGTTCAGGACTTCAGTCATGCAACGTGTTAGCTTGGTGAGCTTGAATATTACAAGTAAATTAAGCTAAGATTCAGAGTATTCTAAAAAGAGGTTCTCTGGAGCAAATCTTGCTCAGTTGGTTCCTTCTCTTTGTGGTTGGAGGTAAGTCCAATTTCTAGGCTGCTAGGTGCCTCTTTGGTTGGATTTCTTAAGCATTTCTAAGGGAGTAAATATTCCGCATTGCTGTCGAAATTAATGGTGAGAAGTTTAACCATCACTGTTTAACTCGGGGGATTGGAAGTTGTTTCATCGGTGAGTTTCACTTCCCTCGTTGTGGGCTTGGGTTCGCGCCGGTGCACGTAGGCTTTTGCGGTGTCCTAAATCCAATGGTGGGCTTGCATTCTTCTTACGGACTTCCAGCGGTCTCCCTTGGCCATTGGTGTGATTGGCTAACTCCGAGGGGTCACACAATAACTTGGTAGATTTCTACGGGCTCCTGCGGCTACTGGTAAGGTCGGCCGGCTCCCACGGCCAACGGTAACTGGGCCGATTCCTCTTAGGCTCTCGTTGAGAATCCTTCAACGAATGTCCGCACACTATGAAACATTGACATTCTGAATGCTCTTCCTAAAAAAATGAACAATCAAACTTGAACACATGGATTTACTCATAGCCAAGACCGACACAATTAGAAATAAGTGCATCCGCGAGTGCACCTATCCACGACTGAATTTTTTAGTCGCAGAAAATCACTTTCCGCGACTGATTTGTGATATAATCAATAAACGAAAAGGCTTCCGAAACCATGAATTTTAGTTAGACTACTGATTAATGAAAAAAATCAGTCGCGAATGGTAAAAAAAGTGGAGGGGAATGTTCGCACGAATTGGCGGCACTATCTACGAGTGAATTTTTTAAATAAGTCAGTCGCGGATAATGAGTTTATTTCCCGCGATTTGGCGGCAATTATCCGCGAGTGAGTTTTTTAATAAGTCAGTCGCGGATATGTTATTGTCGGATGAAACCCTCGTTGGTGAACCATTTTCGGCACTAAAATTTCCCGCCAACCATAGTATTACCCGCGACTGAAAAATCAATCGCGGATAGATCTTTCCGCGAGTGAATAATCAGTCGCGGATAGTTGCACAACTGTGGTGACCAATTCCCAAGGAAAATTTTGCACACGCGATAATAACTACACTTATTCGCGACTGATGTTTCACTCGAGAAAAGCCTATCTGCGAGTGATTTTTCAGTCGCGGAAGAGCCTTTGTTTTCCACTTATAACTTCTCTTCTTTCGCGTTTCTCTCTCTCCCTCTCTCTCTCTCTCTCTCTCTCTCTCTCTCTCTCTCTCTCTCTCTCTCTCTCTCTCTCTCTCTCTCTCTCTCTCTCTCTCTCTCTCTCTCTCCAAGCCCAGCCGTTGCCGCCGTGAGCCTCTGTCGTTGCTCCTCCGAGCCTCCGCCGTCTCGCCTCCGAAGCCCGCGCGCGGTCCCCGAGAGCCCCGATGCTTCTCCTCCACGTTGTCGTAGCCCGCCGTCGCCGTGCCCTGCCCGCCGTTCCTGCGCTGCCGCCGTCCCCCCGCTTGCCGCGTTGCCATGCCCTCACCGCCTGCCGTTCCCGCCGTACCCCGCCGCCGTCCTCCCGACCTTGCCGGTAAGTTTTTTTTCATAAATTTATTTTTTTCTTTAAATTATTTTATTATATAATTTGTTTTATTTTAGTATTTGTTAATTATTATTATTAAATACATGTAAGTATTAATATTAATTAGATATTAAAATTACAAAAAATAAAATAAATTATTTTAAATAAATAAATTATTTTCAGAATTACTAAAAATTAAATTAAATATTAAAAATTAAATAAATTATTTTAAGAATTACTAAAAATTATATCAAATATTAAAAATTATTAAAAATAAATAAATAATTCTAAAAATTAATGCATGATTAAAAATTTAATAAATAATTCTAAAAATTACTAAAAATTATAAGAAATACTAAAAATTATTAAAAAAAGAAATAAATTATTTTAAAAAGTAAATATTACCAAAAATTAAATAAATTACTAAAAATTAAATTAATTATTCCACGAACTACTAAAAATTAAATAATTGATTAAATTTGAGCGTGAAAATTAGATTAAATAGTTGATTAAATTTATATTAAATCTGCAGGGTAATTATGGATAAGAGTTGGACTAAGTTAACAAATAAATTAAGCAAAGAATATGTTGACGAAGCGAAGGCGTTTTCAGAAATATCGAAGTTGTATGCAGACGATGAAGGGAGTGCCTCATGTCCGTGCGCAAACTGGTTGAATACGAAGGCTCAACCAGCTAAAATAATCTTTCATCTTCTTGTTCAATTTAGTTTCGATCAATCGTATGATGTTTGGGTAAATCATGGTGAAATACTTTCGGGATTTGAAGATATTGAACAAAGTTATGAAGTAGACAATGATGGCAAAGAGGATAACGATGACATTGATGAGTTACTTCGTGATGCTTTTCCAACTTCAGATGATGAAGAACATAATGAGGATTAGGGGACCAATGTAAGTGGTCAACATAATAATCCTGACGTTGAGCAATTATTCGTCGACAGGGAGAAGCCGTTGTTTATAGGATGTGAAGACTTTTCAGTTTTGAGCTTCCTTTTGAGGATGGTGCATGTGAAAGTGTCTTGTAAGATGACAAACATGGCAATGGATATGATGTTGCAATTGGTAAATGAAGCGTTTAAATCTACAAATTTTTCAAAAAATCATTATGAGGAAAAAAAAAATATCTGCGTTCGCTTTTTTTGGGGTACGAGTCAATCCATACTTGTGAAAATGATTGTGCACAATTTTGGAAAAAGAACGAAGATATGCAATTGTGTCCCATTTTCAAAAGTAGTCGTTGGGTTGAAAAGAGGACTTCACATGGAAAGAAGATTCCGAAGAAAGTTTTGTGCTATTTTCCCATTACTTGTAGATTGAAAAGACTCTACAGCTCGAGACACACAGCTAAAGAGATGAGATGGCATGTCATGAATAAGACGAAGAATTATGGGATTATGAGACATCCAAGTGATGAAGAGGCGTGGTCTCATTTTGACGCAACGTTCCCTGAATTTGCGAAAGAACCGAGAAATATTCGACTCGGGTTAGCAAGTGATGGTTTTAACCCGTTTGGAACTATAAGCTTGTCGTATAGTATGTGGCCAGTTGTTGTTAATACCTTATAACATGTCGCCATAGAGAAGTATGACGGAACAACCTTTTATGATGAGTTTGTTGATTCCGGGACCAGATTCGCCAGGAAGAGACATCGATGTTTATCTTCGACCGCTGATCGATGAATTGAAGATGTTGTGGGAAATTGGAGTGAAGACATACGATTGTGTGTCGAAAAAACGATTCAACATGCGTACTACTCTTATGTGGACACTTAATGACTTTCTTGCATACGAGTACTTATTTGGCTGGAGTACCAGTGGGTATAAAGCCTGTCCTACCTACAATGAAGATACAACTTCTGTTCGTTTGAGGGACAAGTTGTCGTATGTAGGTCATCGACCGTTCTTACCAACTGATCATCCGTGGAATTCATCGAATATAATTCTAGATTTTTTGTTTGTAGTGAACATAAACAAATTTTACAACAACAATCCACATCGTCAAATTCGAATCTTGACGAACTGCAAGTATCAACATTTCTAATTTGGTTCGAAGAACGGGTAATAATAATACTTAACATATTACGAAATCGAACATCACATGTACGTATATCTCATTTGACTGACTTAAATGCAAATTGATAAATTATACCACGATAATCTATCTGAGGTAATGGCTAAACTATATGCGTTATCTTGTGGTCCGGATGATCGTGTCAACTCTTATAGTGCATATGTTGTCAATGGTGTGAAGTTCTTAGTTAAGTTACGCGATGATTGACATCAAACTCAAAATTCCGGGGTCGTTAGTGCTGGAACGCATCAAGGTATTGAAGATGATTATTACAGATATTTGGAAGAGGTCATCGAGTTACTCTACCTTAAAGACTATCGAGTCGTCCTACTTAAATGCAAATGGTCTGATACCGATTGGCGAAGGAAACACGTCATCTACGAGCCGCATTGTATTAGTATCGATACAAGTCGTGAAGCGTATAAAGAAGATCCTTTTGTCTTTGCAACTCAAGTGCGTCAAGTATTTTATATTGACGATACAAGCAAGTCAAACCCAAACTAGAAAATCATACAAAGATTTAATCATAGACACTTGTGGGATATCCCTGATGAGGAAGACGTTGATCATATCTTGGATGAATTCAGTACATCTTCGGATTCGCTCGTTATGTCAGTTGAAATGACTAACTTCAACAACGTAGCGTTTGATCGTGGCGATGTGCTAGCAGAACTTGTAGATCATATTTCATCGTCACTGGTTAACGATGATTCAGTGATGATGACACAGATGCTGATGACACATTAGAAGAATACAATGACAAACCAAGTGTTGATCAAGATTCTGATGATAATAACACGATAACTGGAAGCGATGTGGTTGAATCAGATGACGAGGAAGAATAAATGTGCTAACTAGGTGTACTATTAAACTGTATATATCTATTAAATTATATTTATTAATTTGAATATATTATAAATTGTATTGTGATGTTTTTTTTAATAATTGGTTGCAGATCAATATGTTACTATTTCTGATTGTATGCATTGCCATCGCCGCTGCTGGAGGCGGATCTGGCGATGATCCCACACGCCCACCATTCCTTCCGTTAGGATGCGGCACTGACTCTTCTTCGTCGTCTACTTCAGCTCGGGAGCTTAGACGACCACGTCACAAATTAGTTCGACAAGATCCTGCCGAGCTTAAGGCGACTGGTACATAAAATTCTGTACAATGTGTATACTATATTTAAGATTAATGTTTTAATTTGAATATATGTTTAAATGATTTTACAGGCGCTCCAAGACGATGTGGTCCAAATGTCTACCGTTAGGTTGTAGCGGACCTAGTTAAGGCTCTCCCAGGTTCACGCATTACGCTTCGACCAGACGAGCACACACTAAAATTCGTTGGCCAATCAGCAGTATGATTTGTCACCCGAATGCGGTATTGTCATTCGGCGAGATTGCCCGATGCAGTACCATTTCTGGAGGGATGTGCCAAAAGACGTCAAGGCACGGATGATTCATCGCCTAGCTGTAAGTACCATAAATTAGAATTAACAAAATTTATTTATTTTTAATTGTGAGAAATTTAATAGCATGCATTATTTGTTCAGGCGAGATTTTCTATTCTCACTGATGAACCTAGGTTTTATGCTCATTGTGGACACCCAATTACACACGACTTGGACGCGTACAAGGAATGATCTGAAGAATAACTGGATAAATGAAGACGGTGATGAAGATCCTGACAGAGCTCGTGCTAGACCACCTAGTAACGTCCGCAGCGTGGCCGATTGGAACCACTTGTGCGATCGATGGGTTGCAGACCAAGCCAAGGTAATATATTATTATATCAATACACTCGCATGTTTCTTTGTCATCAAATTTCTAATTTTTTAGGATTACAGTGTTGTGCAACGGCTATGAGGAATAATCGAGCAAAGCAGGTTGCTTAGAGTCGACACAGGCCAGATCCATAGCCGACCATAAATTTAGGATGGTAAGACATAGTATGAGTTGCAAATAATATTATTACTTACATATATTATTTATGTAATTTGACATTTTCTTTAAAATTGTATATCACTCCCGAGACATTGACGCCACCGACTCCTATTGAGATGCATCACAAGCTACACTACAGGGGTGGCTGACAGAACGACCATGCCAGACAAGTATATGTAAGTCTAGTTATTATATTATTTTGTAAAATGTTATGTTACTTTAAAAATACTAACATATTTAATCTTATTTTTTGAAGGAGCAAATTATCACTCAATGTGATGAGCGTCTTTCCCAAGTACTAGCTGATACGCCGTTGACCCAGGAACAACGTCATCAGTAAGAGGCTGACATTATTAAGAGCGTCCGCAGGAAAGAGAAGACAGTGAAGTCTAGCTGGGTGGCGGGATCTGGCCCAGTCCTGAAGAAGAAGGATCGTGTCGCATTGTCGTTAGCACAAGAGAAGTCTGTTGGACCGTCAGAAAACGACATTCTTTGGGAATAGCTCGCCGAGGTCACGCAACAACTAAAAGAAACTTAGCAACGACTAAGGGAGTCAGAGCGTTTCAGGGAAGAATGGTGGCGAGATAGTACAGGGAACTTTGACAACTTGACGGAGTTCCTGCAAAGCCCGTTCCCGAACATACACGAAAGCATCAAGCCGCCTACTAATGGCGCGACTGGAAACAGCACTCGACAGCCTGATATGTCAGACTCCAGCTCCCAGGATCTGCGTGAGGATTAGAGCTACATTTCAGATATTTTAGACCTTTTAGTTTAGTTGTTGATACTTTTATGTTTTTATAATACTCGGGCTATTAGTGTGTTTATTTTATGTATTTGAATTGCTCTTCTTTATATATGCATTAGAGCGTTTAATTATTATATTACATCATTTTGTTAAAAAAATTAAAAATAAAAATAATTTAAAAAACATTAAAAAGCTGAATAAAAAAGATATAATAATTACTCTCGATTGAAAAAGCACTCGTGGATATAACACACGAATTACTATCCGCGAGTAAAATAGTTATCAGTGACTTATCCGCAGCTGAATTATCAATCGCAGATAAATCATTGGAATGTATCCGCGAGTGATAAATCACTCACGGATAAGGCCACCATTTTATTTTCCCAGTACCGGGACAGGTTATCCGCGATTGATATGTCATTCGCGGATATTGTAATTTTCCGCGAGTGAAATTTTTCAGTTCAGGATTCCTTATCTGCGACAAAGTATCCGCGACTGATTAGCGACTGAAAATTTCAGTCGCTGATTATCATCCGTGATTGATTATGAATCTTCCACGACTGATACCCTATTTTCTACTAGTGCGAGTAAGCGCAATTTCTTCTTTGCATCGTAATACAATGTGGGGACCTTATTGCCTTCTAGATATGACAACTTCAACAGTTCACAGAGCATGTTAAATGATTTTTTCGTCTACTTGTTCATCACCTTCAAATGCATTAATTTAACTAAGAAATTAGACACCGATATTTGCTTGCACCGTAGCCATAAGTTAGACTACAATTCATCAAATAACTCAAACATTGTGGCCTCATCATCTACAGGTTCGACATTATTATCATTATCATCCTCAGGAACCAAATTCACCTCGTTTGCTAAAATCATGATGTGCTTGAATCATCTAATCCGAATGATGCTCCTCGGAACTTTGTCTAGGGCTAAGATTAATAAAAGAGCTATCGTTTACCTCGTCTTCACTATGATAGATCCAGACAGTGTCATTTGGATTGAAGCCTTACTCGGTAATATGAGCATCGACCACATTCAGGTTATTCCATAATCTACTCTAACACTTCTTACACGTATATTTGACCAAACAGTCTTCATTTACATTACGGCTAGCAAGCTTCAAAAAAGCATCGGCACCGCGCCAATACTCGTCCGACAATCAATTGGTCAAATGAGTCCAACTCTTATCCATTGACATCGTGTTTAAACAAGACAAAAAAGTGGTACATTATAAATTTGTATAAATTTTATGGTAATTAGCACACCCAGGATCCCTACTTTTGCTTTTTATATACTTTGATCCCCAACCTATTTTAATAGACAAAAATCTCCTGTATTTTTTTTTTGTTGTCAATATATGTCTAATCGGTACTGTATAGTTAGAATTGAAAGAAACTCTTCACGCTGACTGGTCTATGTTCTTGACTTTCCCTTATTACCATGCTTATTCTTTGAATGAAAAAGAAAAATAAAAATTTATACGAGAAAAAGTAAACTAAATATATCATTAACCTTGTTATAAATGTCAATGCGTTTTTCTCTCCCGTTTCGTCTGTTTCTAGCCAAGCGGTTTCGTCTGCGGTTTTTTGGCAAAAAAACGCATTTTTTGGGGGTTTAAGTGAATTTTTTTTTTAAATTTGGGCTATTACATAATTTTGAAAAAGTTTAAGGACTAAAATGCAAATAAAATGGGACAAAAATGTTAGAAAGAGGGACTCTAAAGCAAAAGTCAAAAAGTGCCCCTGACACAGGCCCGTGTGCGTGGGGCCCACGTATCAAGGGCTTGCCCCTCACACTCCCCATTTGGCGCGTGTTCACCCCCCAGCTTTTTTTTTTTTCTTTTTTCCTTTCTTTTTTTTCTCTATTTTCTTTTTCTTTTGGGTTTTTTTTTTCCTTATTTTTATTGTATGGTTTTCTTCTCCTTCAAAATTATGTAAAAAAAATTATGTGAAATAAATTTCTCCTTTTTTTTGATTTTTTTTATTTTTCTTTCTTTTTTTTTCGTTTTTTTGTTTTTCAGTTTTTTTCTCTCTTTTTTTCCTTATTGTTTCTTTCTTTTATTCAATTATTTTTTCAAACTTTCTTTTCTTTAGTTTTTTCTTACTCTATTTTTATTTTAAATCCTATATTTTTTTCTTCATCTTTTTGTCTCTCAAATCTTTTTCTCTTTTAATGTCACAATATTTGTATTTTTTATTATTATTGTCTTCCAATTTAAAATTTTATTTTTTTATTATACTTGTTAAATGGTCATATTTTTATAATATTTTTTCCTTAATTTTTAATTATATCACAATTTAATAAGTTAAAAAAAATTAAACGTGCGGAGCATGTCCCTAAAACTAGTTCTTATTAATATATCATTTTTTTTTCTTAAAAAAAATCTCAGAACACAAGGGAAAAAAAAAACTCCTAAAACTCGAAATTCAAAATATCGACACCAAATCCACACTCAAACCGAAATCTCTAACTAATCTTCTCGCCACAAAATTTGTTGGTTCGGGCCTCTCCTCTATGGGGCATGACCGCGCAAGTTCTCGAATTGCAATCCATGCTCCTCACAGTCAACCCCCACCAGCCTTTGTCCCATTTCCCCAAATTTCAAATCTCTGCGACAATGAACTCAACCGCGAATGGTAACAGGTTGGAAGTTTCACGGGTTTCTGAATGAACGAATTTGAGAAGAATGCAAAGCTGGTCTTCGATTGATACATATAGCAATATGGTTTATGTTGGATTTTTTCTTTCTTGGGTTTTTGTATGGCTTGGGACCTTTGGTCATCGTTTGAAGTTTAGACAGAAACTTGAATTTCTTCTTTTACATATTCATTTTATGTGAATGAAAATCTTGGTTTTGTTGGAATGTTGCCCTAGAAATTAGATTTTTTAGTAATATTTTATAATATTATCATTTGTTGATCAATAAAATGAGTAAACATTTTTTTTATTATTTGTTTGGAATTTTATTTTACATAAATATTCATTAAATATCCAAAATATGTTATGAAATTAAATTTTGATATTCATAAGCGTTTTATGAAATATCAAATTTATTTAGTTAACATATTTAAATGAGTGGTCGGTGATTGATCAAGATTGGATAGCTTGATCCGAAATCACATACGTGGAACACTGTTAGTATAGTGACACTCAGTGGGAGCATTCTGTATAGTTACACTATACACGACTCAGACCGACTCGACATGAAGCATTATTTAAGAACCGTTACAATGCTCGTGGCGAAGTCAAAAGATGGTCATATGAGAATTGATCTCAATCTTGAGTGGCAACAGACTCCTAGGTCACGTTAACGGGTTCTTTGATTTTTTCGTTTAGTGCCATTATCGCAATGGAAACAAATACTTGCATTTTGGGAACTCGGGACAAGATAGTAGGGGAATGGGGTTTTCACAGACATGGAATCCAGCTTCCAATTATAACGGGAGTTAATATTGGTTCTCTTAAGTGTCGATTCTGGAACTGAATGATTGCGCGCACATTCATGATTAAGTCGTGAATTAATCATTCACTAGTGAAACAACGGTACTTAAGGAACAAGAAACGATCCAACGGGTACAACGGTAAATTCACCCACTCGGGTCATGAACCAATCTGGAGGGTAAAATCTGAAATGACTATATCAGTGGACACTCGTCGAGTAAATTATTCTGATATTTTCGAGAGTGCAATTTTGGATTTTTAGTGGAATAACCTCGAAATTAATAAATTAGAATTTTGATTAAAGAGCTTTAGTCATTTTTCTAAATTTATTGGAGCTCGAAATATCGGGTCCATGGTCCCCGGACCGATTCCGTAAAAATCAATAGAGAAAACTATATAATATAATTAATGTTGATTAATTATATTATCTCACAATATGAATACAAATTAATTCTTATTATTTATTTAAAGGTTAAATAAATAATTATAAGATTTAATTTAAATGATATTTTGGTGGAAAATAATAATTTCCCACCAGTACACATCATGGGCGAATTTTGGAGGAAAATCAAAGGAGTTTTATTTTTATTTCAATTATTTAAATGTTAAATGATTGTCTCCCTTTTAATCAGAGCAAGAAAAATATTACGTGTGAATTTTTCTAGTGTTAGGCACCAACTTCAGAGGGTTTATCCCTTTGATTAATTAATTTGATTAATTAAATCAAGTGGATAAATATTTAGATTTAAATTAGATTTAAATCTCACAATATCTTTATTAAATCAATTAAAGATAATTATAAGATAATTATCTAAAAGAAATTAATTTTAAATTAAAGATATTTCTTGTTAGTTATCAGAAGACTTTTTCTCAAAGGAAAAAGTCCTCCTTGTTGGCGCAAATTAGGAGGTGAGTGGGCTAAAATTTAGCCCACTTCTTTCTCCCTATCACTTTGTTTAAATACTTTCTCCAGAAAATTATTACGTACAATTTTTTCAGAGAATCAGAAAAATTTCTACGTACAATTTTAGAGTCTTCAGAAAAGAAAAAAGCAGAAAGTTTTCTCCAGTGAGAAAAACCCTAAAAAATTCGCCCAACCCTTACGCTAGAGCAAGATTTATTTTTTCTTCTCTTCTGCTTTGTGAGAATCAAAAGAAACGCCCACCCTTTTGTCTCTATTGTTTTGGAGGACGTTCCGGAAGGCCGTGGTGTCGAATCTCTCAACTCTTGTAAGTCGTTTCAAGATCAACGAGCTTTGGAAGGATTTTCAAACGTTTAGACAATTTTGGTGGACTCGTTATTAGACCAAATTTCGGCTTAGTATAAATTTTTATACTCTTTTTCTTTTAATTCTCATAAACCCTAATTCTATATATATGTTGATTTTATGTGCTAAAATATTGATATGATCGAATTAGGTTGTTAGTTTAATTTTATTGAACATGTAAATCGATCCTATGAATTCTATGCTTCTTTATATTCAATATGTGATATGTGAATATGTTTTTCTTTTCAATTAGATTGATTAGAATAATATGTTAATTTGTGAAATATACGCTTCCGCAATTGCATAGAAATCCTTCAGGTTTATTGTTTGTCTCACTATAAGTTTTGATCAAAATATGGGTTTATGAGAATTTAAAGATCTCAGTTAAAAATTCATAAAAGAAATTTAAAATTCTAATGATAATGGGTTGAACCATGATGGATAGTGGTGGTTTTTTTTGTTTTTTGTTTTTGTTTTTGCTACTAGCAGTGTTGAAATAGTTTCTTGGGATTATCTATTTCTTCTTTCTTAACCTATTACATCTCTTCGGTAAGGGTATTAAATGAATTTTGAATAAACAAATGGGCGGGTCATGTGTCATGAATAATGTTAGAAATTCCGTTTAAAAATAACATTTGTTGTTAATGGGTACTTCCATCATAGGAACCGAGAAAAAAACGCACCTATGGGAAATGATTTTGACTGGTTTTTATTGAAAGTTAATGAAAAATATTATACATTCTGTTGCACTTGATTATTATATACAATTTCATAAAATAAAATAAATAAAATGCATATCTCCTTGTCCACCTAGGCAACCCAGCCATGAACATCTCGATGCAAAGCCTATAACCCCACCGGTGAACCCTCTCAAGCACCGAGCGATGCCAGACGTCATATCCTCATCCATAGATCAATAAAAACAATAATCTCCACAATAACATTGACTGTGAAGATAAGTCAAAATATAAGTCCAACAGTCACTGTTTATTTTCTATCGAATACTTGGCGCTCATATATTGTCTTTTTTTTTTTTTTTACGCAAACGTAATGGGAAAACACATGAGCCCAAAATATTAGCAAAGAAACTCATATGAATCCGGTAGAAGCTTGTTAAGAAAGCTTTTCTCTTTGTGATTTTCCCATTCTCTTGAAGGGAAGGCTTAAAGTGTTTTTTTTTTTTTGTCAACTTAATTCTTTTATGATCATCAAAGGGCTCAGCTCATTTTCTGGCGCCTTTCTCGCTCTCTTCCTTCCTCATAAGCTTGTACCTCAACTGCACTGTCGAGCTCGAGAGTCGAGACCCTGGAGATCATTTCTTCGTCGGACTCACTGCTGAGCGACGTCGATTCGTCGAGAAGTCTTTGTCGTCGAAAAATTCCGCCAGTACTCATAAGCAAGCTCTGCGTCATTGGAGACAAACAGATTTACTTTGGATTTGTAGAGGTTTGAGGAATGAAACGGAGACAAAACAGAAAAAGGAAAAGGAAAAGCACAAACAAAAGAATAATAAAAGGTAAATAAATATTAAGTGTGATGAGAAGCGTATTAGCTATCATGCAACCTAATTAAAGACCAATAATAGCTCTTGAATTATTTCTCATGTGAATTTTTCGAACTGTTTCCCATTGCAGAAGTTTCGTTGTTAATTAGACTGAAGCTACTAAAAAAAAAATTGAAAGAGATTTTTACCTATTAAAATATATTGGGGACCAAAATGTATAACGCTCAAAAGTTCTTGGACCATGGGTGTCAGTTACCCTAAATTTTATTATATTCTTGCCATTTAACTAACTTTTAATTTTATTAAATTTTATTTATTTATTTTAAAAATATACCTATTAATATTACTATTGTTGAGATGATTATTTAAATTAACAATTTAAAATTGAGTATTTATTATTATTATTATTATTATTATTCCTTAGGAAAATTTGAGACACCTCTCTTTTTTAACTTGTAGAATTTGGTTTGAGATTGAGATTGAGATTGTTATGATTCTAAACCGTATCCTAATTTGAAATCAAAGAATCTAGTACCACTAAAACATATGTATAACAGTGTTAATTATGACCAACACATTATCTTTGAACCATACAATATGTTCGTTTAATCACAAAATATTGTCATTCCTACATTAAAATTTCATTCTTCTAACACTTGGGTATGTTAACAACTTCAATCTCTTACGAAAAATACATAATTTCCACAACTTGACAAAATATCAACAATATTCAAACTAATCACCAAATTCTAAAATTATAACCATTAGTACACAATTAACAAAACACAAAAATAATTACTCCACAAATCATTTTAATAAAAAATTAGTAAATAGTTTATGGAAATTTTATCATATATTATATCATACTATTCATCTAAATGCAAAAAATTCGAGGGTTAAAAGTTAACCCTCCACAATCCAATATTACAAGCACACAAATTTATCAAACTAAACCAAAAGCTTCAACATAATATAACTACATATAACCATTAAAGTTTAAAGCACAGACTCAGACATGCAGACCTCAAATCAATAGCGGTTGGTGTTCGAGACAGAACTCGGAACAGCAACGAGGCGCAAACCACGGGGAAGCGGCGTTGGGTGTTCGTCGTAGACCAGGGAGCGGTGCGTCATGCCACTGCATAGTATGAGTGTCGGCTGAGGGAGGTCAGGGATCGGGGTTTGGCTGTGGGTCGGGGGTAGGAGTTCGGGGTGGCAGGATTTGGGTCAGTAGAGGGAGAACGGGGGAAGAGGAGGCAGGCTTCGGCGGCGATTTGGGCAGAGGGGACCGAAAGGTAGGGGTTTGGGCAGATGGGGTCGGGGTGGTTGGGGTTTGGTCGGAGGGCACCGGGAGGCCAGAGTTTGGGCAGAGGGGGTGGGGGTTTGGAAGGAGGGGGTTAGGATTTGAACGGAGTGGGTCAGGTTGGTCGGGGTAGGGGTTTCGTCAGAATGCTCAAATGGTGACAGGGGAACAGGGTTTTTTTAAAGAGAGCACAAAAAGAAGAGAGGAAAAAAAAAAAATTCTACGAATGCCCCTCTAGGCGTTGTTTCACATTGTCCCTTAATATTTAATTTGTTAGATCTATTCTTTTGTATTATAAAAATGATGCAACACTGCCCTGCGTTAATTTTTTCCCTTAGCAACTTCCACGTGTCAATTAGTTGATTGGTACCTATCTATTACTCTTTTGGTCCTTATGTTATTAGATTTGTCTTCTTTTTTTTTTCCTTTTCTTTCTCTTCCCTCGATATCCTTCCTCTTTCATTTTCTTTCTCCTCGCCCATCCCCGACAACCTCGCCCTAACCCCGGAGACCTTAGTCCATAAACCCCCTCCACCGACCTCCTCCTCCTCCTCCTCCTCCTTCCGTCCCGACCGCGCCCCCGCTCCTAGAACCTCCTCCGCAACGTAGCCTCTGCCTCCTGTCAGGGCTGGGTTCGCGAAGTTGATGGTCGAAAGTCGGGGGGGCTACGTTTGCGAGGTCGAGCGGCAGCGAGAGCTCATTGGGGTTCGTCTAGGGCTGGGTTTGCGAGGTCGGGGGTCGGCGGCCGGAGTTCATCGGGGTTCGTCTGGGGCTGGGTTTGCGAGGTTGAGGGTCAGCGGTCGTAGTTCGTCATGGGCTAGCGGCGTTGGGGTTCGTCGAGTGCTGGGTTTTTCGGGGTTCATCGAGGTTCCTTGGGGCTGGTGGAGTCGGAGGCTGGGATGGTCAAGGTTGGCGAGGCTGCATTGTCGGGCTCTCCCATCGTCGTCATTATCCTCGAAGAAACTCGCAAACCGCTATTGAAGATGCTGGCCTCATCGAGGTTGGCTCGTGCCACCTAAAGGAGATCGACTCGTACTCCGTCAAGTGCGAAGTGGTTTGGTTGTGTGCCACATATCATCTTTTTTGGTGTGTAATTAATTCACAAATTTTCTTATACAGATTTTGTTTTGGTGAAAAAGATTAGGAGAGGAGGATATCAATTGGGATGGTTGGTTCAGAGCGGCCAAAATTCCAAAGGCCACAAACGATGGATCTAAGCTAAGGACACATATAAACATGCGTGTTTGGGTGTAATTTGTTCCATTTGAAGGCCAAAAAAAATTATTAGTAGGTAGTTTAATCATTTACTGATTCTTTAATGACTACTTTACAAAGGAAGAAAGTATTGATCAACATAGAGGAACAAAGACCCACGAGAGAGCATCGTAGATTAATGAAAAAAAAAAAAGAAGCAGCAGAGCTTAATGACGAGAGGAAGATGAAGAAAAAGGACTTCTTTTTGCTTGCAAAAAATAGAGGATAAAAATCTTTTTAATTTTACTAAACTACCCTCGTTTTTTATCTCATGTGATGATCACATGTCTTTTTACTAAACTACCCTCATTTTTTAATTTTACTGAACCAACGCCATGATCCGTATCTCTAGCGTGGGATGCAGCAATGAATAGGAAGGTCACGGTGGGGAACGGTAAAACGCCGGGGAGATTTTGAAGTGGTTCGGCCCTCATGAGGAGTAATAGCCTACGTCCACTGTTTATGTGATTTCTCCTTGAATATTTTACAGAGTTCTTCCCCAATTTTTTCTTCCAACCCCCTCCCCTTTCTTCTCCTCTGCCTTTTATAGGCTTTTCGAAGGAGAGAGGGAAGGTTACATTAATGGAGCCTGACAAATAGTTCCCTAAATCCCGGGATTAGGTGACCTAAACATACAGTCGACCATACCATCCCTGAATTACAGGGGTGCGTTACCAACTAACTACCGACGTACATTGTAAACGGGACGCCTACAGTACCTGTCCGACATCCCTACCATCGGGGTTAATCAATCACTACAAGGAAAGATCTAGACTAACACGCGGACTCCATCTTCGATCGGGGATCTTCCAGCTACGCGGGGAGCCCTCCGTCTCGACTGGTCTCCTCTCTTTTCAGCAGACATCATCGTAAGTCTAGCTCATTCTCAGACTCCTGTGGTCTCTGGCTTAACTGTCCTTCTTCGAGGATCTCAATTTACGATGGGATCCACTTTCGGTGGTGCTCTCATCGACTACACTCGCGGGTGCTAGAGCGAGGGTGATCTTCGACGACCTTAGCCCCTGACGCCTTCGATGTTAGCTTTCTTGATGATGTGGCGATGCTGCGCTGTCACTCAGACGCTGTCTCTCGTGGTCGCAGCCCTCCGGGGGCGCTACCCCCGACGCTAGTACTTCGGACGAAAATCTACTTATAACATCTGCCCCCCAATCCTCGAAGGTACGTGCCGCTCCCTCTGGGATTCCTTTTTTGGACGCTTCTTTGCTAAAAAGTCGTGCCATTTTAGTGACGGGCAGTTAATGCCCTGACACACTTTTGGGATCCCGCCTTTTCCGATGGGATATGCTGACGTCAAGCAATAATGGCAATTTTGTCGAAAATTCCTGGCCGTCAGATGATGATGGGAAGATTCCCATTGGACGCTCTAGAATTGCGCTCGGGGTTTATGGCGAAACGGCGCGAAGAGACTTCGCCCCTTCGCTTCCTCACTTCGCCTATAAATTCCTTCCCCTCTCACACTTTACGAACTTCTGCATTGTGCGCCTGTTCTCTGAGAAATTTCGAGCTTATCCACTTTTCGACATTCCGGCAAGTCTGCTTTCAAGTCTCTGACATCTGAAGCTTTCACCGTCATTCTCCGGTATTTTCCTTCTTCACCCGTCCACTCAACATTGGTAAGCTTTTTGAACTCATCTTATACCTTTTTCTCCCGGGTAGCTTTTGTTTCGTCATGGTTGAGTTTCTCTCCTTGGGGTTTTGGGGTGTTTGACCGGAATCTCCTTCTTTCCAGAAAATATGTCTGATAACTCCACGTCATCCTCTTCCGGCGCCCGATTCGGATCTGCGCCTTCGTCCGAGCGCTCTGACCCCTCGCCACCAGCTTCGCCAGTGGTGCCCTCGTCACCACCGGCTTCGGCGGCGGAGGCAGGGACGAAGAAAAAAAGAGGAGGAAAGGTGAAGAAGACCCTGGCCGCTCCAACCTCTTTTGCGGCGCCATCCGCAAGCGGCCCAGCCTCGAGGTCCTCCGGGGTCGCGGCCACATAGTCTGAGCCCTTGGCCCAGGCTCTCGGGCGATCGAGGCTACGCCCGTTGAAACGAGGGAGACCTCAGCCGCCCCGCAGCCGCCTCCTGATTCTCGAACGATCACGGCCGACGACCCCCTAGTGGCGTCACCATCTCCCACGATCGCCGCGGAGGCCAGAGTCTCCACCTGCTCCCAGAGCGACGTAGAGCACATCAGGGAGCAGTTTCACCTTCCAGGGGACATCACTACCTGGGCGATGTCCTCGGAGGACCGCTCCAACCATCCACCCCGTTTTCTGGTGGCCTTTAACAAGGCTATCATGAAACATGGGGTACGGCTCCCGCTGCACCCCCTGGTCCGTAGAGTTGTAGCCCATTGGGCCTTGCCCTAAGCCAACTTAACCCCAACGTCTACAAGATAATGGCGGGGATGCACATTCTGTGGAGGATGTGGTTCGAGACCGACCTGTCGGTAGAGGAGGTGTGCCACCTGTACAAACTCTCTTGCAAGAAGTCCGAGGCGGGGTACTTCTTCTTGGCACCGTGGGAGAAGAGGAAAATTATGATGATGAACTTGTCATCATCCTGCAAAAGATGGAAGGACAAGAATTTCTAGGTTGTGGGGAACTTCGACCCCTTCAGCTCCGTGGAGGGAGCAAGGCCTGTCCCGAGGAACTATAACGCTCCTATAAGTAACTTATTTAGCATTTCCCCTTTCGTTTTGTTTCTTGCTACTCTTGCTAACTCGGGTTTGCACTCAGAAACCTTCCTCCACACCTCGGTGACCCAAGAGCAAGCCGAGCGAATCACGACCGCCCTTGCTTGTCCTGATGAGAGCCGAGACGTCCGGGCCCTCATTACTGAGGAAAACCTGATGGAGTACGGGTGGATCTCCACTCAGATGGAGTTGGACCCAGACCAACTCCGCAGGCGAAAATCGGGCCCGAAGAAAATGAAGGTTACAGCGGTGCCTTCGACTTAGGCCGGGCAGCCGAAGAAGACTGACGCTCCTCGATCGCCGAAAAGGAAAATTACGGCCACGCCCTCAAAGAAGGCCAAATCTTCCTAGTCCGCGACCCCACCGCCTCGGACGGTGAGACTCGGGGGCGAAGATGAGCATTCTGTGAGGTCTAAACGACCGCGGACGGAGTCCAGGCCGACTCTTGAGGTCGTTCGCCCCCCCGCCCCGGGCGAAGGAGTTAAGTCTCCTCAGGTTGGGACGGCGTCAAATGCCAAGAACTCCGAGGCACCTCCAACCACGCCTGTCCCAGAGTTTGGGAACTCGCAGGCGCCTCGGGAGAATCCCCTGACGGCGACTCGCGAGGGAGTCTTGTTTGGTGAGGCGGCTCAGACGGCGTTCGTCGCAACGGAGGAAATTTTTCGCGAACCTCCTCTAGTTGCTCCAAGTCCCCCACCGGCCTTGGTCCAAGATCCTCTGCTGAGTGTCGAGGATCTTGCGGTGGAGCAAGCCGATCCGGCTCCTTCAGGGATGGTCCTTCCACCGGGGCAGGCAAAACCCGTTGGGTCCTCGACTCAATCCCTCTCAGGGTCGCATCATTCTGCTCCTATCGTTCTCGGCGACGGTAAGCGATTGCCCTTCTCGCGAAATTATGGTTGTACCCATCTCTTACCATTAGCTGATATTGATCTGTTTTTTGCCTTCGGCAGGGGCCTCTGCCCACTCAGCCCCTGTCCTCAAATCTTCTACTGGGGACAAGTCCACGGGGAAACAAGTAGCGGAAGACTCTTCTCCTCTGTGACCCACGCCACCGAAGGAGAGCGACACCGTCCAAGCCGAAGCCGCGGGCCCATCTTCCTCCAGAGACCCGGGCCCGGGAGCCCCGAGGGCAGAATGTGATGGGGCTTCTCAGGGTTCGCCCAATCGTTCGGCCCTAGCTAGGGATCCCTTGGAGGATTTTTTGGTTCCACCTGCGGGGACTCCCTTCAGTGGGGGGTCGCACATTCCTTCAGGGTCCTTCCCTTGGATGCCGGAACTTGGTCCGATGCTGGACGAGATCTGGTCCGAGGAGAGTTTCAAGAAGCTCTCCAAAGAGCCGCTCTAAGCAGATAACCAGGATGGTGTGCAGCTGTTTGCGAAGGTAAGATTTGACAAACCTTTCTTTCGACCTTCTATCCAACTCTGTTGCTAACAGCCCTGGTCAATTCAGGCTTTCCTTTCCAACTTTATCTACTCCCGAAGGACCGAGACGATCTTTGCTCAGGGCAGGGATGCTTTGCTTCAGCTCCGAGGGGAAAAAGAGAAGCTCGTCACCAGGCTCCAGGATGCCTGTGCTCAAGAGGACCTCTCCATTAAAATGATGGAGCTGGCAAATGAAAGCCTGAAGAGCTCCAAGGATCGAAGGAGAGAACACACAGAGGAGATGGCCAAGCTCCGGGAGGAATTGGAGAAGGAGAAGGCGGCCCATGCACAGGCAAAAATCCAGTTCGAGTTGGGGCTGGCTCAGGCGAGGATCCAGTAAACGGAGGCATGGAAAGCGCTGGAGGAGGAGCGTCGGATTCGCGAGGAGAGTGCCCTCTCCGAGAAGGCGGCGTTCGAGGCAGCGCTTGAGGAGGAAAAGGGCTTGAGAGGCGCAGCCGAGTCGAGGATTCAAGCCCTCGAGTGCAAGCTGAAAACAGCTCAAGGCGCACTAAGCCGGACCGAAGCTGATCTCAATGGGGCTAGGGCGTGAATTCGCTCCGCGGTAGTAGATTACAAGAACAGCCCCGCGTTCGACAACTATGTCGAGCTAAGGAGACAACAATGGATCTCCGATTTTTAACAAAGCGAGGGTTACCGTAACGAGATCAAGTTTGCTACCCTTGACGGAGCCAACCGCGTGCTGGATAAACTCATGGCACTCTACCTCGACTGGAATTTTATTGAAGAAGTTAGGCGTGAGCTTCCGCGCCGCCAGCAGCAGCCGCCTCCGTAACCGCCATCTCAGCTTTAGGGTTTTTATTTTATTTTCTTTTGTCCGGGGTCCTCGGTTTGGATGCCCACCTCTTGTACTCTACTTCCAAATAAATAAAGACAGTTCGATTGCTCATGCGTTTATTTATATCGTATACAGCAACTATTAATTAACGACTAAGTCCTTGTGGGAACAATGGTTAAAAAACAATTTTGCCCTCTTCGAGGGAAAATATTACGTGACCATTTAGATCGTAACTTGAACTTCGCTTTCTCCGAAAGAAGCTTCGAGTTACTCCGGGTTTTTCCTCCTTTGAAGGATTATCCCAGTTTAAGCTTCTCTGAGGGAGACTCCTTAGACCAACCTAACGGTCAACGTAATTTTGAAGCATTCTATTACTCGTAACAGTGTCCGATGCTTCTGAACAGAATGTGGCCTCTTGACTTCTATGCTTTAGCGATCAGACAGGATAATTTTTTGAAAAATTTGTCTTTCATGCCTCGGAGTTCGTCCTTTGAGCGTACCTAGGTCTTCGATCTTCTTTGAAGAATAGAATGGTTCTAGGAGAAAATCAGCCAAACTTCCCAAATTAGTCCCTGAACAAGATCCCTTCTTCGAAGGATTAACGTAACGAGACAAACCTTTGTGTGGTAGGAAGCCTCAGCGATTAAAGCCTACGTAAGCCCTTCGGAACTCACGCGTTCTAGCCTCACTTGCCTTCGAAGTACTTATAAAGCGCATCTATTTCTTTCTGGTACCTCGGATGCCCCCTAGCTTCTTGGGCGCTTAGCGGTCAAGAAGGCAGTCGCGGTAGTGTTTCTAGGATTCATCCGCTTCGCGGTTCTATCCTTTATACACCGAGTTTATAGTCTACTCCGTAGACTTAAGAATTTATTCAAGAATATGTACGAAGTGGTGAAAATTTTTTGGTTTTTTTTTTAACTACTGCTGAATTATAATACGAGGGGGAATAAATGACAAACGACGGGAGCCTACTGGTAATACTTTTTGAAATGTTCCCGTTCCAAGGATGTCTGATCGGGATCTCGGCGAGGTCTGCGAGTCGGTAGGCCCCAGATCGCAGAACCTCGGTGACTTCATAGGGTCCCTCCCATGAATATCCAAGTGCTCCAGCTCCAGGCTCCTTGGTGTTATGAAATACTTGTCTGAAGACGGTGTCCCCGACCTTAAACTTTATTTCCTTCACCTTGGAGTCGTAATACGTTGCTATCCGCTGCTTCTGGGCCTCCATCCGGACCCTAGCAACTTCTCTTCGTTCCTCGATCCTATCTCTCTTCGCGGCCAAGAGCGAATTGTTGGCGGCTTCATCAAAACTTTTGTATCGAAATGAGGGGACTCTTACTTCCGCAGGAATTATCGCCTCAGTGCCATATACCATGGAGAATGGGGTTTCTCCGGTAGCCGTGCAGGCTGTGGTGCAATAGCTCCAAAGGACTAGAGGTAGCTTCGCGGCCCATCGTCCATTGAGTGCGTCGAGTCGCCTTTTCAGAGAGGTTTTGATGATCTTGTTGACGGCCTCAACCTGGCCATTGCTTTGCGGATGGTACCGCGCAGAGAAGTCTTTGCTGATGCTGAAATGGTCATAGAGGTTCCTCACAGCCTGGTTATCGAACTGAAGAGCGTTGTCCGAAATCAAAGAGTGCGGTATCCCGAAACTGTAAATGATGTGTTCGCGAATGAACTTTGTCAGGTTCTTCTCAGTGATAGCGGATAAGAGAATCGCCTCGGCCCATTTGGTGAAGTAATCGACTGCCACCACGGCGAATTTAAATCCTCCGGGAGCTGTGGGCATCGAGCCGATGATGTCGATTCCCCACTTTGCGAAGGGCCATGGGCAAAATATGACCGTGAGTCGTTTTGGATGAGCTCGGATGAGTGCAGAGTACCTTTGGCACTTATCATATTTCCTTGCATATTCAGCGGCATCTTGCTTCATCGTGGGCCAATAGAATCCCTGTAACAATGCCTTATGCGCAAGTGACTGCCCACCGGCGTATTTTTCGCAGACTCCGTCGTGGATTTCACTGAGGACTTGCTTGGCTTCTTCGACGTTGAGGCAGCGTAGCAGTGGAGTCGAAACTTCTCTCCTGTACAGTTTGTCGTTCAGCAGTAGATAATGTTCAGCGTGATACCTGACTTTTCGTGCCAAGTCTCAATCTTCAGGTAGCCTATCTTCCTTCAAGTAGACGGCAATATCGTCCATCCACAAAGATTGAGTATCGATCGCCTCTATTAAGTGTTGTTCCATGATACTTGGCTCGGGGATGACTTCGATCGGGGCCAGGCGGAGAAGCTTCGCGTCTCGGCTGGTAGCTAGATTCGCCAGGGCGTCCGCGTTCGCATTATTTTTGCGGTAGATGTGCTTCACTTCATGTATTGAGAAGTTTCGAAGCTCCGCGTTAACCTTTTCTAGGTAAGCAGCCATTCTATCATCGCGGGCTTGGAACTCGCCCGAAACTTGAGAGACCACCAACTTCGAGTTACTATAGACCACAAGCAAATCCACCTGAAGTTCTTTGGCGAGTCTGAGGCCGGCTAGCAAGGCTTCGTACTCCGCCTCATTGTTCGAGGCCTTGAACGTGAACCGTAGTGCGCTGCTGATTCGATGATTTTCGGGGCTCACCAGCATGAGCCCTGCTCCCGAACCATTCTCGTTCGAGGATCCGTCCATGAAGAGCTTCCACTTCGGGGGCTCCTCTAATCCATCCCGATCCTTCTCCGAAGGGAAGGTGAACTCGGCAATGAAATCTGCTAACTCTTGCCCCTTGATCGCCGTTCGCGATTGATACAGGATGTCGAATTATGTCAATTCGACCGTCCACTTGACGAGTCTGCCCGAAGCCTCCGGCCTGCGCAGAACTTGTTTCATCGGGTGATTGGTGAAAACCACCACTGGATGAGCTAGGAAGTAGTAGCGAAGTTTTCTGGTGGAGACGATAAAGGCAAGGGCGAGTCGCTCCAGCACAGGATATCTGAGTTCGGCGTCGAGGAGGCATTTGATGACGTAGTAAACCGGCACCTGGATTCCAGCAGCCTCCTTGACCAACACCGAACTGGCTGCATATTGGGACACCGCAAGATAAGTAAAAAGCCTCTCTCCCGATAGCGGCTTCGCCAGAATCGAGTTGTGCCCAAGGTAAACCTTAAGCTCTTCGAAGGCTCGTTCGCATTCATCGGTCCATGCAAACTCCTTGCTGCCGCGGAGAACGTTGAAGAAAGGGAGGCATTTGTCAGTCGAATAGGAGACAAACCTGTTCAATGCGGCAATGCATCCCGTGAGCTTCTGGACTTCTTTCCCTGTTCGAGGAGGCCTCATGTCGAGGATGGCTTGGATCTTCTCGGGTTAGCCTCTATTCCTCGTTGGCTTACAATGAACCCTAAAAATTTTACAGCCCTAACGGCGAAAGTGCACTTAGTCGGGTTGAGCATCATGTTAGTCTGTCGAAGGACGAAGAAAGTTTGATCTAGGTGAGTGACATGATCTCGTGCCACTGCACTTTTGACTAGCATGTCGTCGATGTAAACCTCCATAGAGACTCCCAGCAACTCCACGAAAATTTTGTTAACCAGCTCTGATAAGTTGCTCCCGCGTTCTTGAGGCTAAAGGGCATGACCTTGTAGCAATACAACCCTCGATCGGTGATGAACGCAGTATGCTTCTCGTCCCGATGGAACATGGGGATATGGTTGTACCCTGAATTTGCATCCATGAAGCTGAGGAGTTCATGGCCTGCGGTGGCATCGATCATCTGGTTGATTCGGGGCACGGGGAAGCTGTCCTTCGGACAGGCCTCGTTGAGGTTGGTAAAGTCCACGCAACACCTCCACCTCCCGTCTGGCTTCGGGACTAGAACTGGATTTGAGACCCAGGCCGGGTACTTCACTTCGTGAATGAACTCGGCCCTCACGGGGTCGAGCGGTCTCCACTTTTGCCGTCGGGCCGGGATCCGTGGATCAACGTTGAGACGGTGGCACATCAAATCCGGGTCTATGCCCTTCATATCGCTATGGCTCCATGCAAACACATCTCGATTTCTCCGTAGGCAGGCAATGACGGCCTCGCGAATCTCGGGTCTTAGCGAAGTCCCAATTTTAACTCTGCGAGCCGTGCCAAGGCCATCTATATCTACCTCCTCTGTGTCCTTAGCTGGTCCTTGGCTGGGCCCGCTAGTTGTTATTGGACCGGCAAGCGAGGGTCTAATTCACATCGAGCCTTTGATATTCCGATGGTGAGGGTCGCTTCTCCCACAGCGGCCTCCTCGGCCGTCCGCTTCCCTCTCGAGTTAGCGGGGGCCGATTTGACGCTCGTCGTGTAACACATCCGGGCTTCATACTGATTTTCTCGGATGACTCCGACGCTGCTGGGGGTGGGAAACTTGAGGCAGAGGTGGTAGATGGACGTGACCGCTTTCATAGCCACGAGGGTAGGACGCCCGAGGATGACGTTGTAAGAAGACCTACCCTTGAAAACCATGAAGTTAGACATGGCGGTCGATCTCGTTGGTTCTTCACCGAACGAGATGGCTAACTCTATACTCCCCTCTGGGAAGATAGAGTCTCCTGTGAAGCTGTGCTACGGGCTCGCGGCCGCTCGCAAGCTCTGCGGATTGATGCTCATTTTTTCGAGGACATCCAAGTACAAGATGTCCACCGAACTGCCGTCATCAATCAGGCATCAGTGGACAAAGTGGTTCCCGATCATTGCTGAAACGACCAAGAGATAGGGATGCGGGAATCAAACACCTTCGGCATCCGCGTCGGTAAATGTGAGATGGTTTGTGGTCCTCCGAAGAGGTTGTGGAGACTGTCGAGACACCTGGAACACTCCTCGGGAAGGCCCCTGCTGCACCTCTTGGGCATAATCCTTCATGGACCGCTGAGAGCGCTCCCCAGGATAAGGGCCCCCCGCGATCGTCCGAATTTCGCCCTCGATCTCCCGATTGGGTGGGTTCCGCTCCCTGGTATTCGCTTCTTTGCGATATCTCGTGAGCTTTCCTCGGTGGAAAGATACTCTATCTCATCCTTTAGGTCAAAGCAATTCGCGATCGTATACCCAGCCGCGTTGTGGTACAAGCAGAACTTGTCCTTTTGCTTTTCCGACACCTTCCCATTTAAGGGTGTAGGGGGCCGGAAGTCAACTTCGCTCCGCGAGCTAACAAAGATCGTGGCCGTGAGCTCTTGGTACCTGTTGTACCGTGGCCTGCGAGTTCGGATGGCCTCCGGCCCCGAGCCAGAGTCGCGGGCCTCTTCTTATCACGGTGCTGTCGGTTGCCGCCCACTGGGGCTTTGACAGGCCTCTTCATCTCCTTCCGACGGTCCCCTTCGGGGTTGCCGCGGGAGGCCTTCGAAGAACTAAACTTCTTCGAAGTCGATGCTTCTGCGTTAATGTAGTTCCTGGCTCGTCCCAGGAAGTCGGCGTACGCTCGCAGGGGTTTTTTGCCGATGGAGAACGCGAAGGAAGTATCTTTGCGAATCACGAAACTCGCAGCTAAAAGCAAGTCATCATCGGACAAATGCCCCACCTCTACCATGGCCTTGGTGAATCTCTGGAGCCAAGCTTGGAGGCTTTCGCCTTCTCCCTGCTTGACCTGAGAGAGGTACGCCGGGTTCTTGAGGTGTCTATGTCCACCCAAGAACTGCGCGGCAAAGCTCGTCCTCAGATCCTGCCAGCTCCTGATCGAATTGGCTGGGAGTCGATATCACCATCGACGGGCTTCGAAGAGCCTATACCTGATGGCTTTAGAATAGCCATAAGTGCGCACCCACGAGGAGTAAATCCCGAGGTGGTCAAAAGGGTCCCCGCTTCTATCGAACAGACTTACCTTCGGTAATCTGAGACGATCGGGGACGAGGGTCGCCATGAGGTATTCCGTGAGGGGTGTAAAATCCCCATCCAGGATCCCATCGTGAGATACTTCGCCAAGGATCCCCCGAAGACGCTCGGTCTCGGCGGGAGAGAATTCTTGGGTTCCCTCGGTTGCCTGCTAGTAGCGGTGGTAGCCGAACCCTCACAGAGACGCTCCCGTAGCGGAAGTCGCGCATCTTTGATGCGGACTCCAGTACGTACAGGCGCGCGCCCTGCGATATCTCGCGGCAAAGGGCCAAGTCTATCAAAGACTGAGCCTGGTTGATCCAGTGTTCCACCTTCGGCCGCAGGGCGCGAAGGTCCCGCTTGGTCAACCGGCAACTGCACTCCTCCGGAGCGGGTGGCGGATTTCTGAGCTGGCTCATTCATCTGACAGTGGGAATTACGAGGCTCGCGTGCGGGATCGGTACCCGAGTCCTCATCTTGGGCCGCAGTGATATCGCCCACGGCCCGGAAGGCGGACGCGTCATCAGCCCTACGCAGGGCCGGAGCACTTCAGCATGCTCCGCGTCAGTCAAAAGTGGCGGAGGGCCTTGGTTCTGCACCAAATTCTCTACTAATCCGGTCATTCTCGCCATGGACTCCTCCATACGCCGGATTCGGTCTTTCAGTACCTCCTCCTCGGAGGTTACAAGACTCTTGCCGCTGCTTCTCAGGTTGGGCATTATTTGATCTCCGATCAGTTAACGCGGTGGCTAATGCAGAAAGGACGGGAAGAGAAGGTAACCACAAGGTCGGAGGTTCAGCCCTCCTTCTAGCGCCAGGATATTGGTATAAAATTTGAACCAACGCCGTGATCCGTATCTCTAGCGTGGGATGCGGCAATGAATAGGAAGGTCACGGTGGGGAACGGTAAAACGCCGGGGAGATTTTGAAGTAGTTCGGCCCTCGTGAGGAGTAATAGCCTACGTCCACTGTTTATGTGATTTCTCCTTGAATATTTTACAGAGTTCTTCCCCAATTTTTTCTTCCAACCCCCTCCCCTTTCTTCTCCTCTGCCTTTTATAGGCTTTTCGAAGGAGAGAGGGAAGGTTACATTAATGGAGCCTGACAAATAGTCCCCTAAATCCCAGGATTAGGTGACCTAAACATACAGTCGACCATACCATCCCTGAATTACGGGGATGGGTTACCAACTAACTACCGACGTACATTGTAAACGGGACATCTACAGTACCTGTCAGACATCCCTCCCATCGGTGTTAATCAATCACTACAAGGAAAGATCTAGACTAACACGCGGACTCCATCTTCGATCGGGGATCTTCCAGCTACGCGGGGAGCCCTCTGTCTCGACTGGTCTTCCCTCTTTTCAGTGGACATCATCGTAAGTCTAGCTCATCTTCGGGCTCCTGTGGTCTCTGGCTTAACTGTCCTTCTCTGAGAATCTCAATTTACGACGGGATCTACCTTCGGTGGTGCTCCCATCGACTACACTCACGGGTGTCAGAGCGAGAGTGATCTCCGACGACCCTAGCCCCTGACGCCTTCGATGTTAGCTTCCTTGATGACGTGGCGATGCTGCGCTGTCACTCGGGCGCTCTCTCTCGTGGTCGCAGCCCTCCAGGGGTGCTACCCCCGACGCTAGTATTTCAGACGAAAATCCACTTATAACAGGGGTATTTATAGAATTTATCCTATAAAAAGAAATATGACATCAAAAATGAAAACCTTCGGGTTTAATAAACCTGAATATCGGCGACCATACCTGATCGCTGAAACTTTTACCAAAAATCGTGCTTTTGAATGAATTTGTTTTCTATTAAAACTAATAAAAATAGTTTTCAGTTCACGGAAAATAATTACTATAATGATATGACATTTACTTAGTAATTCTAAAGTACAATTATCAGTGCACATTTTTATTTTATTCAATAAAAAAATCTCACATAGTTTTGGCGCTTTTATTTCTTACAAACAATTCCGATAATGTATCATTTCCTAAGAATAAAAATTACAGTGTGTTCGTTGAGATAATAATCCACTGCATGTCAAAACTTTAACCATAAAATTTTTTAGATAAATTATGGAAGCGCTATCATCACTTGTTTTATTGATTACATAATCAATTTTAACTATTGTTCATTACATTATATATGTAAAATGAACCTTCTAGTAATTCCAATACAATCAAAACTTTCGTCCAAGCAAAAAAAAAAAAAAATACAATCAAAACGTTAGAAAAGTCATATTGACACACGATAAAAAAATACTTACAAAAAATACAACGTATAAAGTCCAATACGTTTGCTAGACCTCGCAAAAAATGAACCACCTTCTGCTCCTTCGAAACACCCATCAGCCCAGACCTGCTAGATCGTGTTCTTCTTATTAATCATTGTTTCTACAGATACCACAATCACTACTTTGACAAATGAAACGCCACATCTATCACCACTAATCAATATCTTAATCAGAAATATATATACATATTGTTAGCAAAAACGGTGAAATAACTTATAATAAGCCTACATCCAACACTTTGTAATATCATTTGCTGAAATAAGTAAGCGGTGAGAAAAGGCGACGCCCAGGAGAGAAGATCCCCCCCAGATGCCTAGGCGAAGCGAGGCCATTAATGGAGTCATACGTCTCAGGCTTGTTGAAACTATATCTTCCCTCCCGATCTCTCGGCACTGCACTTCTTGAGTGACCATTGAAAGTGCCGTACTTAAGCAGCTTCCCAGCCCACCATTTCTTGGCCGTCGACGGGGAGCTCTTATGCGAGGCACCGCTGTTCATCCTCTCACTCATGTACTCCCTCACTGCATGCAGCCCCTGCTTCAACACCTCGGGCGGAGGGGACGACAGCGGGTTGCCCTCCACGCAGAGCTTCTTGAGCTTGCGGAGGCAGCCGACGGAGTCGGGGAGGGCGGAGATGTTGTTGTAGCTTGCGTCCAGCTCCACGAGGGAGAGGAGGAGGCCGATCGAGTAGGGTAGCCTTTGGAGGTACTGGAAGTTCTGGCTTACGTTGAGGACCTCAAGGTTGATGAGGTTCTCGAGGTCCTCCGGAAGGGAGCGCAGGCAGTTGAGACGAACGTCGAGGACGCGGAGGGAGGTCATGTGGGTGAGAGAGTGAGGGAGGAAGACCAGCTTGTTGGAGTTGACAGACAGCTTCCTTACGTTGCTCAACTCAAACCCTATTGTGTCCGGAAGTTTGTCCAGTTTGTTGAAGTTGGCGTCCAGCTCTTCTAATGATCTGGCCAGGCACATGTCATCCATTTCATTATTATTATTATTTTTTAAATAAAACAAAACCCAGCAACAAAGATATAATTAAAAATAAAACAAAAAAATACAAAAAACAAAACAAGATATCCCTACTTTATTCACTGATATAAATTAATCAAAAAAGTTCCAAGCAATATTCTTGTAGGTCTAGCAATTAAACATGCATAAATATCTGCGGTTATATACTTTCTTGTTTAATATCTCATATTCTGAAAATATAATATAAGAGTGTGTTTGGTATGAAAGAAAAGTTGGAAGATGAAATATATATATATATATATATATATGATGGATTTGTGGATGAAAATTTAAAATTTGGCGTTGCTTGGTAAGAAAGAAAATAAGATGAAAGTGAAAAAATGATAGATAAAAAGAAAATTATAGTAAATAGCCAACAAAATTTATGTTTTTAAATAATAATATATGTTTTAAAAAGTAAAAAAAAATAGTCATGTTACGAATTATATAACAAAAAACTGTCACACAAAATATTACACACTTGTAAAAATTTGTAAGATATTTTGTAACACTTTAACTTTTATTCATTATTTTTTGAAATTTTAAACAATATCTTACAAATATTTACAGATGTGTAACTATTTGTTTGACATTTTTTGTTACGAAATTCTTTATCGTGACTATTTTTTTAATTTTTCAAAACATGCACTATCATTTAAAAACACATTTAATTTTGACTTTTTTTGCAACTCATCCTAAATAAAAATGGAAATGAGACCCATAATTTTTTATTTTCCTATTATTAAAGCAAGGGTGAGTTGCAAAAATAGGCCAAAATTAAATATTTGTTTTAAATGATAGTCTGTGTTTCAAAAAATTAAAAAAATAGCCATGTTACGAATTGTATAACAGAAAAGTGTCACACAAAATATAACAGATCTATAAATATTTGTAAGATATTATTTAACACTTCAAAAAATAATGAGTAAAACTTAAAGTGTTACAAAATACTTTACAAATATTTACAGATGTGTTATATTTTGTGTGACACTTTTCTGTTATACAATTCGTAACATGGCTATTGTTTTAATTTTTTGAAACATGGGCTGGACTTTAAAAACAAATTTTATTTTTGGCTATTTCTTACAATTTGCAATCAAGAGAAAATTACTTTGTTGTCTATTTTTTTATTATTTGAAGTAAAAGTGGGAGGGAACGATTAATTACTAGAAAAGAAAAGGCAGAGTAAACTTTCTTAAATCGATCGCTTTTTATAGCCATCTACATGATTATTTTAATTGTTCAAATAACGACAAGTACTGAAGGAGATAATTTCCACAAAAGCATGAATGCGTATTAAAGCGTTCGGAATTTAACGCTGATGAGAGGATGAACTGTCTTTATCAGCCGCCTCAAAGTTTCAATATTGTTTATGTTAAAAGTATAATTGTTGTTAATTGTTTTTCTGTAGTATAATTTTTCCTGCACGCAATGTATGATTTCTTTTTCCTGCACATAATGTACTTACGGACGTTGACTAAACGTTATTTTTCTAATATCCCATTTAACTTCCGTCCATGTGAGGCCGCAAAAGTCAACTATATATAAACAACTTACATATATATATATATATATATTATTAGTAAATTAAGTATGTCTTGAAAGGTGCAAAATGTCAAACTAGTAATCATCACTCTCGTTTACTTTTGCGGTTAAAACTAATTTTAATTCGTGTTGCATAATATTACAATAAAAACTTAGGTAATTTTTTGGCACATATATTATGTCCTTTTCAGGGTGAAGATATACAATTACTCACCTGATTAGTTATATTTTCTAGAGAAATTATAATGAATATTCAATTTTTAAAATTTAATGTAAGTTATTATCTAATTTTTTAAAAAATGTAACCAATTATTTAGGTAATTTAATTACTTATATAATGATAAGTGGTTGTAATTTACTTAGCTACCAAAATCATGTGCAAATAATTCACAAATTGATTAGAACTCAATTACTTTAAAAGTTTGGATATTTATTTTTATTGTTATATAAAAGTATTTCCCTACTTTACCTTATTTTCTAGTACCCAATCTTTGAAGCTAATTTAAATTAATATCAAATATTTTTAAAATTATAACAAAATACTACAATAACTGAATTGCTATATAACTTCATATTAGGAAAAAAAAAAAAAAGCTACTTATTTGGTGGTCCGAACCACACAAACAATTGTACTCGATTAATTAACTAATTTTGAAATTACTTTAAAATCTTATGTATTTATTTTAATTACAGTGTAAAATATAATTAGAATTTTCCCACTCGACTTTTTTCTTAAATTGTAATTTTCATGATTTTGATATCATGATATTGATTTTCACCCTTCTTATTTCATCTAAAAAAAAAAAGTTTCTAACAGACTAATTTTTCATTTCGCAACAAAAGCTTGTCATGATCTTCAGTACTCTTGTTATTATTTAGTTATAGATTTCACAACGCTTCGAATGTTTAAAAATAATTTTAAATTTAAGCGGTTGAGAAGATATTTAGGTAAACCGTTAATTTGTGTGTACATGATAGTGCACGAGGAAAAGAAATGACGATGAGGTATCAAATTACCTGCAGTTTTCAATAGTTTTGGGAATGGACTGAATAAGGTTTCCAGAGACATTCAAAAACTTGAGCTTCGACAGACAGCCAATGGAGTTGGGGAGTGATCTAAGCTGGTTCGAGTGAACGTCCAACGCCACCACATTTAGTAACCGTGCAACCAATGATTCTGGTATAACCTGTGGATTTAACAAATACTATAAACAATCCAATGAAGCTTATACCAATAGTATATATTATCCCTTTCTTTTATGATACATAAAGTAATGATGAAGGATTCATCAATACTAAACGGATTTTGTACCCTATATAGACGGTAGACAAAATGTATAATAGCTTAAAAACATACTAAAAATATCAATTGTATTTTATATGTTAGCACACTACATAATTTATTTTGATATTATCCATTTAGTTTTCAAATTTAACACTAAAACTATGTTCAAGATAAAAAACAAAAAACGAAAACAAAAACAAAAAACAAAAAAAAAAAAAACAAATTTATCTTATTTGTTTGTTGATAAAAAAATATATTTTATGTATTGTTTGAGCTATTGAAAGTGTGTGTACGGTAAAAGAATCTTACAACAATAATATATATATATACATTGTAGTCCATGGTTGCAAATCAGAATTGATGATATCATACGATCCAAAAGACAAAGCTACAGGAAACCAAGGGAAGTTAATAAAAAAATGACAAAAAACCTTTTAAAAAAACCCTCTATTTTCAAAAAATGCTAAATTAAACCCTTTGTTTCTTCAAAATACTCAAATAAACCCTATGTTAATCGCAAATATACCTATATTGTTTCTATAACGCCTATAAATACTCAATGTTTTCTAAAATGGGTTATAAATATACCCACTGTAGAATTTGTAGGAATAAAAATAAGTAATGTTGTATAAGAATGATAATATTTTTTGAGACGTGTCACAAATTAATAAATTGATTTATATTATATGAGTTTAATAATATAATCAAAATAAAATAGTTAAAATTTGAAATATTGTGATTTTTTACGCATTACTTTGATTGAGGTAAATTAATGCTATATTTTAATAAACAGAGGATTTTATTTGACATTTAAAAAAAAATTTAATTTGGTATCTTCAAAAAAAGAGAAAATTCTAAAATAATATTCTCTAAATTTTATCAAAAATTCGATTTCTTCCCTTCATTTTTCGTAATTACAAAATGATCCTTTATTTTGTCAAATCGGTCTACAAATATCCTTTTGCGTTGACTACATCTTAATTTTTTTTTTCAAATGACAAAACTACCAATTATAAAAATTATTAATTCAGTCTCAAAAATTTTTAAAAAAATCCCAAACTTGATAAATCTTCACAAAACAACCAGATAAATCTCCACAATTGAATTCTTCAAAGCTGAGCTGCCACAATCTGAAGCCCTACGAGGTCGCCAAGACTGGGTCACCACAGCTCCTTCGTGTGGTTACCAAGGCCTGCCATGATTGAAGCCCACCACCACCCCCGAACTTTCGTCGAATCCCCTTACCTCTGTGCGATCGAGCCCTCTGCCACCTAACCCCTTGCGACCCGTGCGACCCCGCATGTCCAAACCTCACACAACCCAAAGCTCATGCGACAACAACTAACCAAACCCCATAACCCCTGCGCAATCATTGCGTCCCAAACCCCTAACCCCTCGAATCTAAACTTTGCGACAGCGACGACTCAAACCTTGCATGATGACGAATACCCTAACCCCCTACAAGGACCAAACCCCTAACTCCCTATGATCGAATCCCATGATCCCCTGCAACGTGATGACTAAACGTTCGATTCAATAGGGAAAAAAATTGTAGTAAATATTCATTTTAACCAATGATTTAGAAAAACACCAAAATGATCAGTAGTGAAATTACTTCATTAATAATTAATTTAATTATTGCATACTGAATACATTCTCTATAAATCTTTCACAAAAATTTAAAAACTTCACTTATATTTTTCTAACAACTCCTAATATAAAATAATAATTTCAAAGAAGTCCTTATAAATAATGAAAGATGTTTTCTTCACCTATAATTAAAATTGCATAATTTTTTCTTGCTTTAAATTTATAAAAAAAAACAAAACTTATAATTATCTAATATCAATGATTAAATTGTTATCTAAAATGAATTTCAATAAATATTATCAAAAATAATTTTTAAAAAATCAGGATCAAATAATTCATAATAGTAAATGGCTATAAACTATAAAAATAATTATAGTAGTAGATATCTATGGCTATAATAGATTATATTTAGATGAATTGAAAAGTAAGTATAAAACATAAACTACTCGATATAAAACGTTAAGATATATTTTTTAAAATAAAACAAAAAAGGATAATGAACCATTCATATCCTTACTTTTATATGATTTTCAATCAAACCATAATAAATGTATTGTGCATAATTTAATAATAAACAATTATTATTATGAAATTGTACGTTTATGTCTTTTTTTTTTAAATAATTACATTTAATTATATATTGAACCGCATCATAGACTTTAATCTCCGTTTAGGAGCACTAAGGACCACTAAGTACCTTGGACTCATCCACATCATATTATAAATACACACTTCTATATAAGAGAAAACACACTCATTAGAATTTAAACACGTGACCTCAACCTTTATATTAGAAGACTTTGCGGCCACCCGAGCTATAGTTGTTTTTGGAAATAAAATATGCATTTAAAGGGTGAGAAAGGATAAAATAGGTGGGGGCCAATAGACCTATATATATATATATAAAGCATAACTCATGATATTAATGAAAATTACATCAAATCGGAAACATCTACGATTTGGAGACTTAAATAATTATTGCACAATTTTCTTTATATAAAAAACCGGAGAATAGTCGTCAAGCTTACTTAAGTATATTTAATGAATAAGAAAGACGTATCATCAATTAGAAAATAGACAATATCATGGTTAAAACCTTAATTACATGATATTGATTCATAAAAGTATAGAATATTTTCGTAATAATCACATTTAACTGAGTAGATTCATAACACAATTTCCAACCATTTTCCTTAAGTTTCTAAAAAGTTGACTAATTATTAATAAGTTAAATTCTTGTAAAATCTAGAGGTTTTAAGGTTACTTGTAATCGTTAGCCTTAGTCCTTCCTTATACGGGACCTGAGATAAAGGAACAAGAGAAAAGAATAGCACCTAATATAATTTGTTTGGGAAAGTGTCCCATTATAAAAGCTAAACTAAAAAGAAAAAAATATAGGGTGAAGTAGGCAAATACCCAGAATTTATATAATAATAAAAATAAATACCCAAACTTTTGAAGTAATTGAGTTTCTAGTCAATTTGTGAATTACTTGCACATGCTTTTGGTACAAAGTGAATTACCACCACTTACCACTATGTAAGTAATTGCATCTTTCGGGTAATTGGTTACATTTTTCAAAAGATTGGGTAATAACTTACATTAAGTTTTAAAAATTGGGTATTCATTATAATTTCTCAAAAATATATGTGGAGACAAACAAAGAGAGAAATTAGCATGGTCAGTTTTATACTATATATGTGAAAATATATATTTAGAGAAAAGAATGCGATTAATTCATGGCGAGTAACGGTTAGAAAAACTAGGGGAAAAAAAATCCAAGATGTTCTATCTAATTGAAATTAAAATAGGATATTTCGACGGCCTCTTATTTAATCTGGGAGAAAAATTGGAAATCTTATTTTCTATTCCATTGATTAATGTTGAGTGGGCCGGGGAAGAAACTAGAAATCCAAAACTGTTTATAAAAGCTATAATTTCTTTTTAATACATATGAAGAATATTATGAACTATATGTACTAATCAAGAGAACTAATTTATACTACCATGGATATATAATTACCTGCAGATTGTTGTTAGAGAGGTCAAGCTTACAAATAATCCCGAAATTGAGAGAAGCATTTGGTAAGGATTCCAAGGACATGCCACTCAAATCAACAATCTCAAGCCTCTGCGTTTCTTCTAGAGATTTTATCATCTCTCTACCATTGGAACTGACACTCCTCCTTAAATCCGCCCTCATTTTCTGATGCTTTTTTTTTTTGTTTGTTTTTTTTGTTTGTTTTTTGTGTTTCTTGGGATGTTTGAAGGAAAGAGAATAAAAAGGAGAAAGAGGACGTACGGAGAGGGTACCTAACACGTGCGCAAAGTACAAAAGGCCGTATTGAAAGGGGGGGTTTTGCTTTGCCAACAAAGTCAACTCTCGCCCCTGTATTTCATTTTCGGAAATTCAGGCCGCCCGCGAATCTCGCGCCACAGCTAATGTCTTCTTACTAATCATTTTGGGATTGGACTTTCGAAATTGGACCTATCCAATTGCCAATTTTTTATTTTTTATGTAAAGGCTAATAAAATCATGTTTCACTTTCTTAATTATTTGATCCGTGATGTGATTAGGATAAAGTTTGTGCAATACGGACCTTCTCTTTATATATATATATATATTTTTTTTTTTTTGGACTTTTAGTACATGTGACTTTTTGTTTTATTTTATTTTTTTTAGAGTTCATATTGATCCCTAAACTAGCTTTATACTCAAGAATCATCACTCTTGGAGGAAACGATCCGCAATCTAGGTGGGTACTCAAGCATGTATGAACAAGAACAACCGGTTAGATCCACATAGAGTCTTCTCATTTAAGATTGGGCAGTCTGACCGACTAGGATTGAGCGGGCCAAGCCGTTTGGGATTGAGCGGACATGTACGATCCCATGCGGGATAAGCTCGAGAAACCAACGACGGATCTACTCGTACGCACGTACATTGTCATGCTGGTGCTTGTATGTGGCAACTGCATAAGGTAGAGCGTCGTTGCTCTAGCACTACCAAGTTGCAGCTCCTCCACGATCTCCGAAGATGCCACGTGTTGGTTGAGGCTAGGTCGAATTTACTCACCTGTTAAACGAACCCGACCCGTGGTAACTCATATAAAAGGTTGCAGGGATAACTTGTGGCGGACACGTTCATTTTTTACTCGTCTAGACTTAGGCGAAATTTGACCATCTACATTTGGAGCTAGAAAGAGGGCTCTCGTGAGCACTTGTGTGTCCGGGCTCTCACCTGGGCATGCCGCAGGGAAACTTCTTGGGCGAACACAATCGGAGAGAATCTTCGTCGAGAGCTAGCTGTGAGAAGAGCAGACTCGCCACAGTGTGCTCCTTCGTGAACAACTATTCTTGAGAACCAAGTTCGCGACCTTACCACTACTGTCCAACAACTTATCCAAGCCATTCAAGATGGTCTGTAGGCACTAGCTCCGTTGACTATGTCCGTGCTCGACGAAGAGCCACAAGGCAGACTTCCCAATGCAAATGAACCTCTCGCACCCAGACTTGCTGCAGCGAAAGCGCCAGGTCAAGAATCAGTTGCCCAAGAAGCACGGGCACCTGAAGATGAAGAACATGGCGAAGCTCAAGAAAGGCCAGAAGTGCGTGAGGTTGAAGAGTGATGTCGGCAAGCGGTTAACGCCCCTCGTACCATCGAAGAGGCTCTCGAGCATCGCCAAGCTAACCTGGTCACACGACAGGCGTCATCGCATGTGTTTGTAGCGCAGGAAGATGATGAGATGGCCTCTTGGATCGCGGAAGAGAACACACCAGCAGTTTCCAACCGATAAGCAAACGTTCACCCATAGCAAAGTGTCGGTCAAGATGAGACGATGCTTTGAACGCAACATCAACCGTGGACCGCGCATCGGACCAGACGTTGAAGAATGCGAACATCCTTTCTCGGAGGAAGTGGTTCGAGTCCCTTATTCGATTCGGTTTAAGATGCCTCAAATAGCATTCTTTGACGGCACGAGTGACCCAACGGAACACCTAGAAAATTATCGGTCGCTAATGGCACACCAGAACGCTAGCGATGCGATTCTCTATAAGTCGTTCTCCTTGACATTGATAGGGCCCGCCAGAGTTTGGTATAGGAAATCACGCCCCGGCAGAATCACCTCTTTAAGGGAACTCAGACGTCTCTTTACCTCGTAGTTTCTCAACGGTCTTCCTAAGATGAAAGAGTCAACCAATTTGTTTTCTATTAGACAGGGGAAGGATGAACCCTCAGGAGAATACATCACAAGATTCTCCCATGCACTCATCTTGGTAGATGGATGCGACAAGGACACCATTGACACAGTGACTCGGGAAGGATTGCGTATTAGAAAGTCGTGCGAGACAAGCCTAGAATTCTGGGCCGAATTTTACTCACTGACACAACAATATATGGCTATCGATTAATACCTTTCTAGTCGAAATGAAGCAGAGCTAGTATTAAAGGCACCCCAGCAGCAACCGAAGTGGAAGAGGAAGAATACCAAGCAGGGGGGTTGTCTAGAGCTGACCAACCTATTAGCTTCTCATCCCGAGCAGAAGAGGACCCGACTAGCCGACTAGCTGACTATCCCGGTAGGTCGTTTCCACGCTTACACCCCACTCACAGCTTCCGTCAATCACATGCTTATACAGATTTGAAACAAGGGCTTGCTCAAGGAATCCCCCCACTTAAGTCTAATAATAGTACCTGATCAAGTTTTGCAGATTCATAGGAGATGTCGGACACGAAACCAAAGATTGCATTCAATTAAGGGACCAGATTGAACTGCTGACTGAGAGGGCTATATGTGCGAGTTCGTAGAACGTTTCCTGCCAACAGACCCGACATCCCAGTAGACCAAGGAGCTTGTCCTATCGGTGCCATCGACAAGGGGGAGGATAGCAGAGCAGGAGCCTGAGTACGTCGTCCGCGCCATCTCGGGAGGACCAGTAACTGGGGATAGCAGAATAGCGAAGAAGGCACATGTTAGACATGCTCGAGAGGTCAATGGAGGCTTGTAGATCAACATGGCAAAACACATCGCAAAATTTTCGCGAAAGGAGGAATTTGAGATCTTATTTACATAAGAAGAAGCACGAAAGGTCATCCATCCCCACACGGCTCCCTTGGTGATTGAGCTGAACATTGCTAATGTTGGAAAAAATATGCAATAATACGCAAAAGTTCTATGTAAGGCGGAAATATGGTGTTATAAAAATTTATAATCAAACACTTTAATCAAACCATCAAGAACATAGAACAAGGATCTTTTCATAATTTTATTAGAAAAACAAACAAGCATACAAATATGTAAAAAAAATTATTTCATAAATAAATTCTAGAGATCAAGAATTTTACCAAGAAGATTCTAATGATTAACTTTTTGTCTTCACGCCGTGCGTTTCAAGGCTGCCAAGGTTGGGCTAAGAAAATGCTCAAAACAAACTTATCGGCTTTACGGAATCCTCGTTTTGCCGATACCACAATCTTCCAAACCGTGCCTCTGGATCGGAAAGAGACGAGAGTGTGGGCTCACTCTAATTTTTCTCACACGCACTACTTTAGTGTATAATTAGGCTATAGGAATAGCTATAGGGGTTGGAAATTGAGAGAGCTTTTCTCTCTAGAAATTCCCTCACTGCAGCTTATGAGCTTGTATACTTGGTGTAGCAAAAATTAAATTTTTCTCTCTAGAATAAGATTTTGTTTATAGAGAAAATAAGGAAATGTTTAATAGATATACTTCAAGTCCCATTTGAATTCAAACCATACCTATTTTTATTTATTTTAGATATATTAACATACATATATATATTTATTTATATGTATAATTGTATATAAATTATATATATATATATTTATTTATATGTATAATTGTATATAAATTATATATATATATATATATTTATATAATTGCAAAAGGAAAAGTTGGCACACTACTTTGGCCAACTTTTCAAAACAAAACTAAAGGATTATATATAAATATAGGGTGAAGTATGCAAATACCCAAAATTTATATAACAATAAAAATAAATACTCAAACTTTTGAAGTAATTGACTTTCTAGTCAATTTGTGAATTACTTGCATATGCTTTTGGTAACTAAGTGAATTACCATCATTTACTACTATGTAAGTAATTACATTATTTAGGTAGTTGGTTAATTTTTCAAAAGATTGAGTAATAACTTACATTAAGTTTTAAAAATTGGGTATTCACTATAATTTCTCATAAATATATATCTTATATGTAAACATATATTCAAATTACGAATTGCCTTTTGAAAACTAAAAACGTTTTTGATATATATATGTATATATATATATATATATATTTTTTATATCGTATGTATATAAAATTATTTTGGCCGAACTTTACAACTTATTTGAAATAATTGACTATATATATATATATATACATATATATATATAACCTACTAATAAGTGTGGTAGGTAGTTTACTGTAGCCCAATCTTTGATCAAAACGACGCCGTCGAGGACGAAAATCGTTTTTAGCTACCATTAAAAAAAAAAAAAAAAGCCCTCGAGTCCTCCCTTTCTGGGACCCTTTTGATATTTAACCTTAAAGTGTCATTTCATTTTCATGACTAACCCTCAATTCAAAGACTTTTTATGAGTAACCTTCTACTTTAATGAAACTTTTACAATCTCTCAAATACCCCTCTTATTTTTTACAAATAAAAATAATAATAAAAGAAATTCACTTTGTTGAAAAAAAAAAAAAAAAACCCTCCCCTCCTCCTTCACGTTGTCATGACCGGACCATGACCATTACCCAAAAAAAAAACAAAAAAAAAAAAGAAAACCCTAACTCATCTATCTCATCTCTAATTTTTGTCTAAATCACCTAAAGATTTGTATTCTATCTCTTTTATTCTCCTTCATTCATGTGTAACCAGCATATTCAAGTTCAAAGGACTCCTGCAATGGATGAGAGAAAGACACACAAGCCCAAAAATTGAAGAATCCAAAAGTTGAAGAAATCAAGGTAAAATTAGTAAGTTAATCTCAAATCTTTTATTTTTTACATGAGTTTAATATTTCTAACTTAGGTTTTCATATTTAGGAGTTTCATTTTGAATAAAATGCGAAATGGGTGTGACATTATTGATTTTTAGTTTAAAATTTTCGAAGAAGATGAATTGCTTGGAGAATAAGATGAACAGTTTTAGCCGACTGGTTCGACTGCCCTGGAGAAATCCAGTCGAGCCGGTCGGACCAGTTGAGCCAGTCTATTATGGTTGACCCAGTCGACCGACATAATCATTTTACATACTTTCTGTATTTTTTTATTAGGTTCATTCGACTATTATAGAGTAGTAGTTGTCAAGTCGATCTTTTTTACTATAGTCTACCTAGTTGGCTCAGTTGACTCGTTTTTTTTAAATCATATTTTTTAGTATTTTAATGTAATATTTTGTGTTCTTATAGGAATATGGCCGAGGCTGTTGTATATTTTCAATATGATGGGGAATGGAAAAAAAAATGATGGTTCATATGAATGGTGCTCGATGAATGAAGACTTAAAGAGTACAGTATTAGACGATGTGAACAATGTTGATTTCTCTGATCTTGTTAAGAACATACGTGAAAGGCTTCTTGTGAACAAGTCAACGTCCTTGAAATTGAGTTACATGTCTTCGACTTCAAACATCCCAAGACCTAAATATATTTTGGATGATATTGATGTCAAGTGCTATCTTTTGGATCGTTGTCTCGTATCACAACGTAGAAGCGTGTTGCATATTGAACTTGATGAACCTAATGAATGTGATGAAGATGAAAGAAATGAAGGGTGCGAAAAGGAAATAGAAGAAGTCCTTCGAGATGACTATTTTGATGTCGATATAGAGGCCCCGAGGATTTATGATGCTGCTTCTTCACAAGGCCAATTTGGTGATATTTTAGATGAGCTTACTTCAGAACATACTTTACATCGAGAGGCAATGGCATCTGCACCAACTCCGGATCCAAAACCTATACAGTCAGATATAGATGTTGTTGTTGATCATTGTGAAATACTAGCAACTGATGATTGTTGTACGTCTTACAGCTATGAAGACGGTATGAATATTACAGTTGGACAAGAATTTAATAGCAAAGAGGAGGTGAAGAACTCGGTCATTGATGCTTCGTTGAAAGCTTGTTTTGATTTCAAAATTATGAAGTCAACAAAGACGTTATTCATGGTGAAATGTGTAGTTGATGATTGCAAATGGAGATTACGAGCGGCGGCCATCGGTAAATCTAGCAATTTCTCTGTCCGAACATACAACAATCGGCATTCATGTTCTTCTAATTCCGTGGATAGGAGGAATCGACAAGCAACTGCAAGCTTAGTTGCTGATATGTTGAGAAAAGAATTCTCAGGTCGGCTTGATACACTAACTCCAGAGACGATAATGAGTATGATGAAAAATCGTGGGGTGACAATATCATACAACAAAGCTTGGAGGGGGAAACAGATAGCGGCAAGTGATATTAGGGGTGCACCAGAGATGAGCTTTGAGCTACTTCCCAGTTACTTTAACACGATCAAAATGTTAAATCCTGGTACAGTCACATATTTAGTGGTAGATGAAGAGCAAAAATTCAAGTACCTTTTTGTGGCACTAGGAGCATGCATTGAGGGGTTCAAGGCAATGAGGAAGGTAATTCCGGTAAATGGGACTTTTTTGAAGACAAAATACAAAGGCACGCTCATTGTTGCCACAGCATAAGATGGTAACTACCATCAATATCCTCTTGCGTTGGCCGTTGTTGATTCTGAGAACAATAATTCATGGAATTGGTTTATGATAAAACTTGAGGAGATCATACCTGACGAAGAAGAGTTGGTCATCATTTCAGACAGACATCAAAGTATCATTAAAGCAGTTGGCGAGGTCTAGAAGAAGTCACAACATGAATTTTGTACACGGCATCTTTCTCAAAATATCAAGTCGCGGGTTAACATTAGATCACGTAGTACCGTAGAAAGTGATAGTGGAAAGAGAAAAAATAAGGCCCATTTTCCTGTTGTAAAGAAGTTCATGGATGTTGCTGCGTCATACATATTATCTGAGTTTAACCGACTTTACGATGACTTGAAGGCAAGGTATCCAAAAGCGACCGAATATCTTGAAAACAATGTTGTAGTAGAAAAATGGGCTAGATGTTATTTTTCAGGTTCTCGCTACAACATCTTAACTACTAATGGCGCTGAGTGCATCAATGGTGTATTGAGGAAAGCAAGAATGTATCCTTTGGTACCTTTAATAGATGCAGTTGTGGAAAAGATTTCTGAATGGTTTAACAAGCATCGAAAGGAATCGTGTCTCGGGTCTTCCTCCCAACTCTTAACTCCAATGGTTGAGAAAGAATTGCATTCTAGATACAAACAATCAACATTCTATACGGTTCGAGAGCTAAACATGAGTACACTTGAGTACCATGTCACAGGGACAGATGGTAGTTTTCTAGTTGATTTGGAAAAGAAGACTTGCACATGCAAAGTGTTGGTGTAGAATTTAAACCAACGCCGTGATCCGTACCTCTAGCGTGTGATACGGCAATGAATAGTAGAAGTTTGAACGGAAAATAAATACTCGGGAACTTTTTTAAGTGGTTCGACCCTCCGCCGGAGTAATAGTCTACGTCCACTGTGTTTATAGTATTTTCAAATTGGGAATTTACAGAGTAATTTTTTCCAACCCCTTTCCCCTTCTCCTTCCCTTCCTTTTATAGAAGTCCGGAAAGAGAGAGAGAGGAAAGTGCATTAAATGCGCCCCACCAAATCTCCCTTAAATCAGGGGATTAGGTGGTCTTATCTTAATCGCCCATACCCTGCCCTAAATTCAAGAGGCAGGTTACTAACTAATCACCTCACGTCTATCACAAGTGGGGCGTCTACAGTGCATGTCAGAGGTAAATACCATCGGGAATGATCCCACTGCAGCTACCTGCGCTTTATCCCTCGACCGGGTACCTCCCGCTTCGCAAGGAGTCCTCCGACTCTCCTGATCTTCCGCGAACATGAGGTTAATTGCGAGTTCCACTCGTCCCCGGGCTCAAGGGATCTCCAGCCCATCGGTCTCCCCCCGAGGACCTTGCTTCATGCCGAGGTCTACCTTCGGGGTTGTTTCTTCCAACAGCCCTTGCAGATATAAGCGCGAGGTCGACCCGTGCTTCTTGGTGCTGTTGACGTTCACACTCTTGCTGACGTGGCGAAGCTACGTCGTCACTTAGACACTCACTCCGGAGACCGCCCGTCTTCGGGAACGACATCCTCGACGATATATCCTCGGACGAAAACTAGCTTACAACACAAAGTATTTGACATCGACAAGATCCCTTGTGCGCATGCTCTAGCAGCATTCCCTGATGGTCCAAACAATATGCATAGTTTATGCTCGAAATACTACTTAAAGGAATTATGGTTGTTGGCTTACGTTCAAACCATATACCCCGTTCCAGGAGTATCTGATTGGATCATACCTGATGATGTACGAGATATAAAGGTCTCTCCTCCAGATTTCACAAGAAAGCGAGGAAGGGTTCAACACACAAGATTTCCTTCAGTTGGCGAGCATCGAAAGCGTAAAACTAGCTCAAAAAAGACGTTGTCTTAAGTGTATTTCTTTAATTGGTATTTATTTCACTTTGTTATGTTTTTATTAACTGTTAAGTCCTATGGATATTACTTGGTTGTTTACTTCAATGAACTCCTAAAATTAGAATTATTACTCCATAAAAAAATATTAAGTATCTTATTGAAGTCCATTTATTGAACAATATACGGTCCAGTCCCTATTAGTTATACTTAGTTCTTACAAAATAGTTTTAATACTTGATACAATTTAAGGTATAATACCTTACATGAGAAAAAAAAAAGCCTTACTTACTAAAATTTATCTGTAGTACTCAATATTTTAAATATGTACTAACTTAAAAAAAAAAAAAGAATTGCTTGGGACAACTGACTCGACTGGGTGTCCAGTTGACCGGTCAACTGGACTAGTCTACCAGCCGGACTAGTTGGACGTGGACAACTAGAGACGAGTCGTCTCAGTCGGCTAGTCTAGTCTTAGACGACTGGCTAGTGGTTATACCAGTTGGCGCGGTCGACTGAGGTTAAGTCATAGGTAATATTTAGTTGATTAATGATTTTTTACTTTTTTAAAATACTATGGTCATCATATATTAGTTCACTTTATTAAGTAAAATTAATTATAAGAGTGATTGTCATGATCTGATAATAATAAATTAGTAAACAAATAACTTGCTTAATTGATGAAGAAAATGAGCTCTATAAATTTTATATTTATTTATTGCAAATCACAATTTAATAAACAGATTAAATATATTAAGTTATTATCTATTAGTGCACGTGAACCAATTCGAGAAAACTAATAATAAAATTGATTATTTAAAATTAGAATTTTAACTCAAAAAAAATTATTAAGTTTCTTATTGAAGTTCATTTATTGAACAATATATGGTCTATTCCCTATTATTATACTTAATTCTTACAAAATAGTTTTAATACTTGATACAATCTAAGGTATAACACTTGACATGAGAAAAAAAAAAGTCTTACTTACTAAAATTTATCTGTAGTACTCAATATTATAAATATGTACTAACTTAAAAAATAAAAAAAGAATTGCTTGGGACAACTGACTCGACTGGGTATCCAGTTGACCGGTCGACTGGACTAGTCTACCAGTCGGACTAGTTGGATGTGGACAAGTGGAGACGAGTCGTCTCAGTCGGCCAGTCTAGTCTTGGACGACTGGCTAGTGGTTATATCAATTGGCGCGGTCGACTGAGGTTAAGTCATAAGTAATACTTAGTTGATTAATGATTTTTAACTTTTTTAAAACACTATGGTCATCATATATTAGTTCACTTTATTAAGTAAAATTAATTATAAGAGTGATTGTCATGATCTGATAATAACAAATTAGTAAACAAATAACTTGCTCAATTGGTGAAGAAAATGAGCTCTATAAATTTTATATTTGTTTATTACAAATCACAATTTAATAAACAGATTAAATATATTAAGTTATTATCTATTAGTGCACGTGAACCAACTCGAGAAAATTAATAATAAAATTAATTATTTAAAATTTGAATTTTAACTCAAAAAAAATTATTAAGTTTCTTATTGAAGTTCATTTATTGAACAATATATGGTCTATTCCCTATTAGTTATACTTAATTCTTACAAAATAGTTTTAATAATTGATACAATTTAAGGTATAACACTTGACACGAGAAAAAAAAAAGTCTTACTTACTAAAATTTATATGTAGTACTCAATATTTTAAATATGTACTAACTTAAAAAAAATAAAAAAAGAATTGCTTGGGACAACTGACTCGACTGCGTGTCCAGTTGACCGGTCGGCTGGACTAGTCTACCAGTCGGACTAGTTGGACGTGGACAACTGGAGACGAGTCATCTCAGTCGGCTAGTCTAGTCTTGGACGACTGGCTAGTGGTTATATCAGTTGGCGCGGTCGACTGAGGTTAAGTCATAGGTAATACTTAGTTGATTAATGATTTTTAACTTTTTTAAAACACTATGGTCATCATATATTAGTTCACTTTATTAAGTAAAATTAATTATAAGAGTGATTGTCATGATCTGATAATAACAAATTAGTAAACAAATAACTTGCTCAATTGGTGAAGAAAATGAGCTCTATAAATTTTATATTTGTTTATTACAAATCACAATTTAATAAACAGATTAAATATATTAAGTTATTATCTATTAGTGCACGTGAACCAACTCGAGAAAATTAATAATAAAATTGATTATTTAAAATTTGAATTTTAACTCAAAAAAATTTATTAAGTTTCTTATTGAAGTTCATTTATTGAACAATATATGGTCTATTCCCTATTAGTTATACTTAATTCTTACAAAATAGTTTTAATAATTGATACAATTTAAGGTATAACACTTGACACGAGAAAAAAAAAAGTCTTACTTACTAAAATTTATATGTAGTACTCAATATTTTAAATATGTACTAACTTAAAAAAAAAAAAAAAAAGAATTGCTTGGGACAACTGACTCGACTGGGTGTCTAGTTGACCGGTCGACTGGACTAGTCTACCAGTCGGACTAGTTGGACGTGGACAACTAGAGACGAGTCGTTTCAGTCGGCTAGTCTAGTCTTGGACGACTGGCTAGTGGTTATATCAGTTGGCGCGGTCGACTGAGGTTAAGTCATAGGTAATACTTAGTTGATTAATGATTTTTAACTTTTTTAAAACACTATGGTCATCATATATTAGTTCACTTTATTAAGTAAAATTAATTATAAGAGTGATTGTCATGATCTGATAATAACAAATTAGTAAACAAATAACTTGCTCAATTGGTGAAGAAAATGAGCTCCATAAATTTTATATTTGTTTATTACAAATCACAATTTAATAAATAGATTAAATATATTAAGTTATTATCTATTAGTGCACGTGAACCAACTCGAGAAAATTAATAATAAAATTGATTATTTAAAATTTGAATTTTAACTAAAAAAAATTATTAAGTTTCTTATTGAAGTTCATTGAACAATATATGGTCTATTCCCTATTAGTTATACTTAATTATTACAAAATAGTTTTAATACTTGATACAATTTAAGGTATAACACTTGACATGAGAAAAAAAAAAGTCTTACTTACTAAAATTTATCTGTAATACTCAATATTTTAAATATGTACTAACTTAAAAAAAAAAAGAATTGCTTGGGACAACTGGCTCGACTGGGTGTCCAGTTGACCGGTCGACTGGACTAGTCTACCAGTCGGACTAGTTGGACGTGGACAACTGGAGACGAGTCGTCCCAGTCGGCGCGGTCATTTCTCACAATGTACCGTTTCTTCTGTGAGTAGAAAATTATCAATGAAATAATAAGAGTACCATTACACACCCAATGTCATATATAAACTTCCAAATCTAGAAGAATGAACAGGATATCGGTTAATAGTTACTGGTTGAGAAAAAAAAATTAGAAAAAAAAAGGTATCACTAGCTTAGACAAAGTCAGTATTTAGAGCCAAGAATGAACAGGTATCACTAACGTTACTTAAAACCAAGTGGACAAATCACATAATTTATGGAAGCCAATGATCATGAAAAATCTCAACCGCCATCTTCTCTCGATAAAATGTAATGACCGAGTCATCTAGCACTTGAAATCCATAACCTTGCATGTCAAACTCGATGAATTTGATGGCATAGATGGCACAATCTCCGCTGTTAGAAATAACAATCTATTTAGTTGTCAAATAAAATAGAAAATGAAAATATAACTAATGTTTTAGTACACATACGTAGAATTTAGAGGAATAATCGCGCAGACGTCGATATTGCCATGTAGCATTAAGAGATTCCTTTATGTGCTAAAAAACTTTAGATTTACGAAGTACCAAAGGAATCATCGTTTGAATCGGCAACATAACTTCGTCCATCGCATTCTCAGACAAGCATCCCAAACTACAATCGAACACAACTACCTCTGTGTTTATACAATCAATCTTAATTGCAAGCCAGTGTGAGTTGTTAACATTCAATGGGAAGTATAGTGCATTTGCACCACGCCATGATCTTCCGAATTTATGAGATTTTCCATTCACATATTTCATGAATGCCTCATCTACCATGTGTTTATCTTCATTAAAGTTAATTAGTAAAAGTTGACCGAAGATCTCATCTAAGACAACTGAGTCTTGCTTGATAATATCAGAATATTTCTGTTGTCTCTTCCTAACTCCATACATAGCCTTTTCTAAGTGCTGCAAAAAAATATAGTTGCATAAGAATATCTTTTACAATTACAAAATATATTTGTAAATAAGTTTAAAATTACAAATATACCTCACTATCAAGCCACTCGCGCTGAGTAAAAATCTTGTGGAAGAATATCCATGGTCGAGTCTGTAGACCACAAACATGCAAGGTTCTAGAAGGAGAATTATAATATTCATTGAAAGAACTCCGCATCTCATCAGGTAAACGCATAGGGTCATAGCATTTTATTGTGCCTTTTTCAAACTGCACTTTCTTTTTATGAGGATCAGTATATGGTTCTTTCCTATATTTTGACCTTTTGACTTGCCTTTTTGGTCTTTCAGGCTGAGCAACATGTGGCAATTGTTCCACCTCAATGTCGACAATATTTTCATTAGCAACACCCATATCCTCGTCCATCGAACAAATTGGAGTATTATAATATCCATCATCCTCTTGTAAAAACTCATTATTTGCACTAGGAGAAGTATGATATTGAGGCGAGTCATGAATGCCGCCAATCTCCATGTGAGAAGAAAAAGTGCTTTTCACAACAGTCATTAATTCCTCCATTTTTTCACCATTTTTTTCTCCAATTGATCAAAGCGAGAATTAAACTCTGACTTTAGCACTTCGATCGCTTGATCCAATGTGGCTTTTATCTTTGTCAGGATGCATCAACACTGAAGATATAAAGAACAGAACTGTCATCTTCAACTTGTCTAAGCGCATCAAGTTTGTTCTTTCTCTTTCATCAACATTCTGCCTCTTCTTAGTATTTTGTCTCTCTTCAGGCGGATCTTGCATCTTTAACAATTTATCCTTGATATCTTTAATCGAGACTTTCTTCATATCTTTAAAATGCCTCTCTCTAAACGAGTTACCACCCAAGGTTTTCCAACCTTCTGGATAAGGAGAACATCGTAAACCAGATATCAATGCGTATTCCATCAAAGAAAAGCGAATAGGTGTACCGTTCACGACAAACCAAAATTCATTATTCTTCTTTGTTTGCACTTCGCGGCATAACATCATCCACATTGACGTTAAGTTCATCTCTAGGTATTTAGGAACTTCGAGTAGATGACCAAATTGAGATTCTTTAAACCACGCTCGACCGTTAGAGTCTTTTTCAAAAACTTCTTCGAAAACTTCAACAAACTCTTTCAATCGACATTTAGTCGATAATTTGCACTTTTAATTCATCCGTTCTGGCCTCAATTTCAAAATGGGAGGAGGGGCATCAAGAGTCTGCCAAAAAAATATAATGGAATATGTTAATATTTTCATTAAAAATAAAAATTAATAATACAATAATAATATAAAAGTTACCAAATTTGTGCCATCGTGAGAGCTATTTTCTTCTTTCTCATCATCTTCTGTAGGCATCATGGGTGGAGGATTTTGACCGGTTGGCAGAGTCGAGCTTATTTCCTCCGAGTTATCTTCCAATTGCATATTCGTTGTCGATTCCATGCACTTGTGAAATAAGAGCTAATTAGAAGCACGACACAATACTTGAGTTTCTCAACACAAGAAAATAGCAAGATATTTTTTTTTTGGCTGGGAAAGAGAATAACAAGATAGGGAGAGAGAGTCATTCACATATTTCAAACAAAATTTTTATAATTTTCAATTATGGCCGTTAAATAATGAAACTTGAATTTAGGAAGTACTAAAAACAAATTGAAACTAGTTTTTATATCATTACATTAGAATTGCCAAAGTACAAATCAATTAAGGAACCAAAGTATGAAACCATTAAAATATAAATAGAAGGTCATGTCCTTGTGGTGCAGTAACAGTGAAGAGAGTCAAGAGACTGAAATCCCTAAAGTGAAACTAAACTCTCAGAAACAGAGATGGCTTGTTATGGAAGCATATGAGCTATAACAACAATTCAAGAAGAAGCTATAACTACATGAAGATGTGGTATGAACCAACGATTATGTGGTTGCCACGTGTATCCAGATAACGAGCAGGGGAGGATTTAGTTAAGCATCTTCCCCGCACGACAAGTTCATAGATGAGCAGAAAAATCAAGAGAATCAAACTTGTATAGGAAATAAACTTGTATAGAGAATCATCAATCACGTACACGTCGGTGAGCTGCTGAGCCACGTCTCCCTTGATCTTTGGAGGAGGCAACTTCAAAGACACCCACGTCGGTGAGCTGCTGAGCCATAGTGCTTCACTCGTTTCTTTGGGCTTAGAGTCCGGCGCTCTTTCTTTGGTCCACAAATACAAGTAGTATGATCTCAATCTTATTAGATAATGACGAGAACAATGACAATTGGAACAAGGAAGGGATCGTGGATGAGATAAAAAATTCACCTTGTCGAGTCTATTGTCCCACCATTTCTCTGGGTTTTCCACCAAGTCTTTCCATAGTTCATCAACTAAGATAACAAAGGTGTAAACATGAAAAGATTCTTAGAAATCAATAAGAAACTCGATAGCATAGTTAGACCAAGGCATAATCATACTACTAAAATTTAATATATAACCAATCATGTTAATTTCAATTTACCACCATCCTTTACTGTTTTGATTTCTGAATTTGAACATTAAATTAAACTCCAGTCCTTCAAGTTTTGGCAAAAGCCACTGAGGTGCTCTATCAAGCCAAAGTCCACTGTTACCCGTCTTTTCGTTTGAAATTAGGGAACTTTGGATTCACCTTTTGAAAAAATAAAAAGAAGATTAAAATGGTATATATAAAGAGAGACAGAGAGAGAGATTATATTTGAGGCGAGAAATCCTCACCAGCCCTTGGAGCTTGCTACTACGATAATCGCACCATTCTTTTGGATTATCGACAAGGTCAGTCCAGATATCTGATCCAGAGTCCCAACTGTCTAAACAAACTTAGAAATATCCTAAATGCACAAGCTTTCAAGCTGGACTACCCCTAATGCCCTTAATCCTAGCATTTGGCATCCAAATTCTTCTTTCACAAATCTTAAATTAAAGCTTAAAATTTCTGAATCGAACAACACCGAAGCAAGCAATTCGACAGAACGTAGATTCGAACATCAAGAGCTCGTAGAAGAAAGAATCGGTCTTGAGAGGAAAGGACAAACCTTGAAGAGCTTGGTGAAGGTGTGAGAGGCCTGGGCAAAGTCACCGGAGATGGGAGAGGAGTGAAGAAGGTCGTCGGAAGAGTCGGCGACGTCGGCGAGTACACTTGGGCAGCTCTTGTGGGATGAGTTTAGAGATGCGAGGTGGGGGGTTCGGTGAGGTGCGGGTGGGTTCGGCGATTCCACTCGGGCAAGTCCGTCCGGTGAACTACGGGCGGGGAGAGAGACTCAGGCAACTCCGGCGGGACTGGTTCAGCAAATGGCGGGATGAGTTTGGCGAGTACAGTCGGCCAGCTCCGGTGGGACGAGTTCGGCGAGATGCGGGTTGGGTTCGGCGGATGTCTGGGTTCGACGAGGTATCCCGGGTGGGTTCGGCGAATCCACTTGGGCAAGTCGGCAAGTCCGTCCGGTGAACAACGCGGGGAAGGGGAGAGAGAGAAGGGAAACGAGTCCTAAAGAAACAAGAGGGATTTTTGAAAAGAGGGGTGTTTTCGTTTCAAGTCTGATTCCTCTGGTATAGTGGAGTATGTTTTGATATATGTGTTGGGTATATAATTTGATATTTAAGGATAGAATTGTCTTTTCATAAAATATTGTAAAAAAAAATTGAAAAAGAATTTTTTTTAAAAACAAAGGTTATAATTGAGAACAGTGTCTCGTTGGAGGTTATTGATCAAAAAGATCCCCCTCTCTGCTCTATCTCCCCATCACTCTCCCCCTAAAACGAAGTTGCCCCGCTTCTACGGCGCCGCTGCTGGTCTCCGTGGAGCACTTGCGGGCTCGTCCTTTCTCTGTCGGGAAGATCTTTGCCGGCGGCTAACAAGAGAAAGAGGCGGCCTCGACTCGGCGCCGTTCGGCGTGGTTCATGCGATGGTCAGTGACGGCAGCGAGGGTTTGGAGCAGGAATTGGGGCTCGAGATTAGAATGGGACAGACGAAGGTTTGGTTGCGCTCTATCTCTCTCTCTCTCTCTCTCTCTCTTCTGATTCTTCTTCTTCTCTTCTCTCTCTCTATAACGCCTTGGGTGCGAAATTTGGATTTCGGTTTGTTTTGGTAAATTGGATGGGTTTGATTTGGCTAAATAGGTGGAGAATTTTGAAGGGAGATCTGAATCATGATGGGACCTGAATAACAAGGTATTGTTTTCTCTCTTTTTTTTTGTTTTTTTTCCTTTTTTGCGTTAGTTTTGGCTAATTTTTGTTCTATGTTGGCGTGAGGATCTGAAGGGTGTTTTTTTTTTTTTGGGTTGGTTGAATTTGATTGACTCGAGAGAATGAGTGAATGTCTCACTGGGTTGGTTGTTTTGTGTTTGATTTATTTGGTGAATTATGAGAAGAGAAAGAAAAGTTTTTTTAATTTAGGGTGTGTTTTTGGAATGGATGTCAATGCCTTGTGTATGTAATTAGGTATTGTTAATTTAGCTCTTTTTTGATAATCGATGTGTGTTGTTATTTATGTTGAGAGCTTTGTAATGTGAGGAATTGGCCGTTGTTTTTGTTCTGGGTTCTGTCTGGAAATTTGCTACTAAGTATAGAAGTGTTTATAGGCTAAGAGCATGTTTGGTTTACCCCATTACAATAGGTATTGTACAACATTGTATTGTGGTGGAGAAAAGTTATATAGATTATTGAATGAACAAGGTTTCTTCGAGACCCTTCCTGGTTCCTTTTATTCTTTCTTGTTTTTTTTTTCTTTTTGCCAATGATGCTATCGTTTTGAGGTGAAGAGCAACACTGTTTGCTTGATTTAGGCTTGTTAGTTTTCTCCGAAAAATAAAGGCCCACAACAATTTATTTAGACCATAATAGGCATGCAAATCTGGGGATCTTGTTAAGCATTTTTTACTGAGCAAGTGACATGCAAAATTTGAGGTTAGTGTATTTGTTAGTCGTTACGGCGTATAGTTAAGTTTTGAGTATAGGACTGTTTAGAATTTTTATGAGGCTAGACTATAGCCTCACTTTTATAAGAAAAGGTAAAAATTGCAATGTCAGTTAGGTTTGTAAGGATATAAATATAGCAATTTTGTCATTTTCTACTAAGGAAACAGGTTGATGGCAGGTTTTCTAAATAGAGCTTCCTTTGCAAGTTCATGGAAATAAAATTTCCTTGATAATTTTCTTGGATGTAGTCCTTCTGATTATTACTTAAATTTCCAACTGCTTGGAACTTCCCCTTTCTTGCAAACTAAAGTCCTAGACAAAAGAAAACTTCTACATTTTTCTACCCCATATTATTTACTTAAAGACGGTAGGTTGTAGGGATTAAATGCTCTGACTCTTTAGGTTCTTTCAGTTTTCGTCTGACTTTCATTGCTATTTGAAGAGCCATCTATTCCTTCTGTAAAGCCGTAAGCTTGTTCAGAAAGTTTATCACTTACTAATGTTCTGATTTTTTCTATGCTTTAATGCCCAAAATAAAGCTACTCATGTAATGTGACAAAGAATAAAGCTTTCATGTGATGTGACTTTCTCGTTGAATTTAATAAGTGTCGTGAGTCGTTTACTGTAGCCCAATCTTTAATCAAAACGACGCCGTCAAGGACGGAAATTTTGGTCCTCCATGGCGTCGTTTTTAGCTACCAATATTAAGGAAAAAAAAAACCCTTGAGTCCTCTCTGCTCTCTTTCCCCATCACTCTAGCCAAAAAACGAAGCTGCCCCGCCTCTACGGTGCCGCTGCTGGTCTCTGTGGAGCACTTGCGCGCTCGGCTTTTCTCTGCTGGAAAGATCTTATCCAGCGGCTAACAAGAGAAAGAGGCGCCCTCGACTCGTCGAGGTTCGGCGCGGTTCTGGCGATGGTTAGTGACGGCGGCGAGGGTTTGGAGCAGGAATTGGGGCTTGAGATTAGAATGGGAGAGACAGAGGTTTGGGGATTTTGAAGATCTAAATCTATTTTAGCCTAAGGCTCCCATGCTTTCTCTTTTTGAGTTCTTGGTTCATATTGCTCGTTGTTCTTTGTTAATGAATACTTGAGGTTTTCACTTTTACAAGAAGAAGCCTTGCCGGAGGTGAACGAGGTTGGAGACGAGCTGGCGAGGGCTCGCGTGGTTTTGAGCCGTCAAGGATGTAAGGCCTGAGATCGATGGTGCTTGTCGGGAGATTCAGAGAGGAAGGTAATTTTGACTGTCTCTCTCGATCCCTTCTTAGAGAAGCCCTAGCCGCTATTACCAGAGCTCGAATCGGCGCAAGCTTCTTAACAGGGTCGTCGACAAGAGATCTCCTTCGCCGTCTTTGGTCTTCATCGCTTAGGTTTTCTTTTTTTCCTTTTTTTCTTCTTTTTAGATTAATCTTCGTCTCTGTCTATCTCTCGATTTGGTTGTGAATCATTTTTTACCAAGCTTGCTATTTTATTTGCTATAGTCATTTGGTTGTGAATCATTGGTTCCAATCACTAATCTCTTCTCGTAATTCTCTACAATGAGCGCTTAGAAGCTTCGTTTTAGAGCTGGGTAACCTTTTAAGTTTGCATATTCTCTTTTGATTTTGAATTCAATGTGTGTGTGTGGTTAGTAATTTTGAGTTTTAGGCTTAATAATTTGAACAAATTCTATGGCAAAAACTTTGAGTTTCCCTTCGTGTTGTTGTCCATCTTATTCTTGTGAAGTAAAGTTTGTTTCAGTTCGTTTTCTAACCATTGGTTCTTTTATTAGTGAAATAACTAAAAGTTCCAAAAAGACCATATTTTATATATATAGCACATTGATACATGATCGATTGAAGGTCTTGCCTTTGAAGTTCCAATATTTGTCTTTGGTGGGTGGTATTTGTTTGTCTGTATATCCGTTTGTATAGCTTGCATATGTTAGGGGTTAAAAAATGCCCATTTTGGGATGTGAAATATTATTGAATATCTTATAGCCGCAATGCGATAAAGCCCATTTAAATATCATGTTCACTATGCACAAAAAACCATCACTGATGTGTCACGTTTGTTTAACATATATGTTTTTATTCTTAATATTTTCATGATACTTATTTTAAAAATAAATAAATCTATTTCATATCATTTTTTATTCAAAACTTATATCCCTGTTAGATAGAAAAATTTGTGTCTCTTTTTTCTCATTTATAAATAAAATTCATTCATATGAAAATTCAGTTATATTTGCTATAAAAGACTTAAAAGTTTACGGTTGGAAAATGAGCAGCACTTGTAGCTATGCCCAATACTACTAACCAACTTTCTGTCATGTTCCAACGGAATGCCAATTCCAACCACTTTTTAACCTTTTCTATTTAACCAAATTAGATAAGTAACTATTAAACAATAAGTTGCACAAGTTTCTAACCCATTTGTCATTTGCTAAATAACTTTTTCATGATTGACATAACCCATAATTAATTAAACACACACATAAAGTTGTGCATTTATTAGCACTGCTATCTTCCTTATCCTAATTTGTCCATCCTAATTTATTCATATGCTGCCTTCACATATTCCCAAATATTCTTCGTTCTCATTTTATTTTTTAATTAGAGGGGAAAAAATTGCAATAAAAGGTAGTGCCAATCAATAATTATCTCATATACAAATAACATTTCTTTAATATTTGTTTTCAAAATAAATATAGTAAAGTGGCTCTTTTCTTCATTCACTTTCATTTCCACCGTCCTTTGTATACAAGGAAAAAAAAACCCTCATTTTCTCGCTGTTAATCTCCCAACATTCTAAAATGTCATCAAGGCAAGTAAATTTATTTATTCTCAGATATCTTGGTCGTCAATATCACCAATCCTTGAATACTTTCTGTTTTGCTACTGTTCATCAACCTATATTAAATGCTACTACAATCTGGTGTTCTCTGTTACCATATTAATTCTTGACCCACTTGTTTTAAAGCATATACTTATTTTGTGTTCACAATTTAGTTGGTGTTTATTTTGGCCTTTGCCTACAGATTCTCTCAGTCTTTTTTTTCTTTCCTTTGATTTTGTTATTTGTATTTTAATTCTTTATTTGTGTTGATATTTACCTTATACATATCTCAAGATTGAACTATGATATATTTGTTCCGAAAACACGTGTTTAAACTACAAGTGCTTTTTAATCTCTGGAAAGGTGCTTTCTTGTTACCGATTTTATATGCATGGATATCTTATTGACAGCTTAGAAAGCTCTTATATTCTTCCAAATGTCTTGCTTCTATATATTGTGTAATAGTATTAGCAGAAATAGTGTCACAATCACGGCACTTAAAACAAGAAAAAATAAACATCATACTAGCACGTTTTTTTGGACATACATGATATTCACAATTATTTTTTACAAGGCATCATTATGATTAAATGCTCTAAACAATATCCATACATATTAATTTATTATTTTTATTTATTTGATTGTGATTAAACAGCTTAATTCCCTTGTATTTTTTGCCTTTTTTTTTTGTGTGGCTAATATGTTGCCCTCTCCCTTAGTTCGAGTAAGGATGTCCAAAATTACAAGCTCATACCTGAAATTAAAAAGAATGAAATTGTCTGGATAGCCAAAGTCATCGTAGCAAAGAAAGGGTACCACGCTCAACAGTCAAAGTCTCACAAAACACCATGCCTTGCGCTTAATTGATCCAAAGGTTCATCATATAGATGCAAATTTCTTTTACTTAATTAACAATTTTTGGTTCTATTATAGTTTTTTCATTTGTGTATTTGTGCAAATGCTATGATTTTTTCTTTTATTTTTTAAATATGCAATTACAATGTTATAATGTTATAACTGTAGGGGAATTTGGTGCGCGATTCCCCTACAGTTAACTTGATGAGGTTGGTTATATGATTGAGATAATTCAATAAGGCTATAATCAAATGACCACATGCTATGACTTGATGATTTTACATTCCAAGGTATGCTTAAATTTTTTTTTTTTTCGCTTTTTCATTATATAAACTGCAAATGCCACGTTCTTTGATAACCTCCCAAACTAAATTTATTTTCTCATGCTTCCTTATTTCTCTCTCATTTTTTTATTATTTCTTATCTATATGCATTTTTTGTTCTTTTAGGTACAACTATATTGCATTTAATTTTGTGAATTCATGAACAAAACAACTCATGTTTATACATTTTTATCGTACTTTATACTCCTAGGTTTCTGATCAGGCCTTGTTGAACTCTTTCTTCAAATTATCTATTGACAAAGAACGAATTGTCCACATTCGCTCAACCAAAAAAGAATCTACAAGCATTCAACCACAAAGGTTCTCAATTTCTTGTTTCTCCAATGAATCTGATAAGTGACCCACTGAATTAACTCAAACTGATGTGGATGTCGATCATGGAAATACTGACGAACACCAAAAGAAATAAAGATTGACCATGCTTCTGCATCTTAAGGAAACATCTAAGTCATCTCACCTCGAATATGATGGAGACAAAAAGTAACAAGCTTCCGTATAATTTCTTTTGCTATTTCTTTTGCAATCACAAGCAAGACAGGAAAGAAAAAAGAAACTACTGTTGAATCCAATAGCTTTGGTCCACTTTTCTTATGGATCAAACTTTTACAATCAGATCATAATATATTTTTGTGCACTATAACCAAAGCATGATTAAAACTATTACAACTATCTAATTATAACCAAAGCATGACTAAAACTATTACAACTATCTAATTTTTATTTTGCACTTGAGTGTTGCAAAAATGAAATGCGTATCGCCATCTTGTTTTATTAGCTTGTTTGGCATTATGGTTGTGTATGTATTATATAAATAGCACTCTCTATATATGATGTTATTATGTGGTTGTTTTATTTTCTCTCCAACTCATTCAATGCTTATAGCCTTATAAATCCTCATTAACATACGCAACATATAACCACATTTATTTCAGTGCATCACTTTATCTATACTCATGTATTTAAATTATATTTCGCCTTCTGTAATCCTAAACAAAATGAATATATTTTGTCATTATTACGGGCTAACACATGCTGCCTAAATATTTAAGATTGTTTGTATATATAATATAGGGTGAGTTGAAAAAATATACCAAAATTAAATGGATCTTTTAAAATATAACACATGTTTAAATATTTTTTTTATTATTTTTGTTATAAAATTCTTGACAAGGATATTTTTTAAATATTTTTAAATTTCAGTTATTTTTTAAATTTTTGAAATTTGAGCTATTTTTTAAAAAACGCAAAAAAAAAAAATTACCATTTACTATAATTTTTGTTTTCAATTTTTATTCTTATATTAATACTACAAATATAAAATAAAGATCAAACAAATATACTATTTGGGTACACTTAGAATGTTATTTTTTCCCCTCAATTCTCTATGTATTATTATTATTATGGTTGTAATTTTATTTAACATGAAAGGCATGCACGTGCATAGCACGTGCCACCACTAGTATATATATACGTATGAAAAAAGTGAAAAAGATTTGCCGAAGGTTTTAAATCCAAAACCGATTTGGATTTTGATCCAAAATATATAATTATCTAGGCCTGTGCATCGGGTGGTTATTTGGTTTTTTGGGTGGTTTCGGTAATAATCAAAATTTCTAAAACTCTTCTTTTAATAACCAAAAACCCCCCAAAAAATAGCGGTCGGTTTCGGTATTTAGTTTCGGTTTTTGTTCGGAATTTAGTTGGATTTCGGACAACCAAAAAATTCAATACTTGTGAAGACAAACTACAAGAACTTGTGAACTCACGCTTGAATTTCAGCTTCTAAATCTTCCATTTAAGCCTCTAATCACAACCCACAAAGGCATAAACAAATAAATATAATACAAGTCAATAATATCTTTCATTATTCAACACTAAACCATATTAGAATAATACACAATCATAGCCTGTTTTATTCACAATTACAGAAGTTTTATTCACAATTACAGTACACAGTCACAGAAGTTTTATTCACAATCACAGAGATTATTCACAATATATTCACAATAGTACAATACTGGAACAAAATCAACAACAATACACACACAGAGTTAGTAATTGTATCTTACAGTACACATTAAAACAATGTTTTATTTATATAGCAATTACAGTACTATGTTGTAGTGTAATATGTATATAGTCCAAATTTCATTGAATAGTCCTTAGTCATTGGATAGTTGTCTATTACAATACACATTACATCACATCAAAAAATTATAGTACACATTACACAATCACAGATTATTCGCAACTATTCACAGTCACGAGGAAGAGAAGATTACCTCGGACAGCGGAGCTCGGAGGGCGGGGCTGGGGCTCGGCCAGCGGCGCTCGAGAGAAGGCTCAGCCGGCGAGAAAGTCAAGACTAGAGGGCAGAGGGTTCGGGGTGATTTGGTTTCCAATTTCTATCGAATGGCAGAGAGCTATCGGCGTTAGCGAGGGCAAGGCGGTGCAAAAGAGGGATTGAGGGAGGGTAGAGGGTCGGCGGCAGAGGGAGGCGCTACGGCTGAAAGGCGTTAGGAGGACGGGCGGAAGGTCGAAGACCGGAGGGAGAGGCATCGGGCGTCGGGGGAGGAGTAGAGTTATGAGAGAGAAGTTGAGTAGGAGAGGGAGGCGTGAGAATAGAACTGAGACTCAAAGAGTGAGAACTGGGGCAATACTGTGGGCCTAGCCCCAGGACTAGAACGAAAAAAAAATTTTATTTTGGGCAGTTTCAAGAAACCTAAAATAAGTTTCTCTAAAACCAAAAGCTGCCCATTAATTTTTCGATAATTACCGAAACCGCGCAAAACGTTTTGGGTATTAATTTTACCAATTTTTTCAGGCGGTTTCGGTTTTGGGCGGGCGATAATACGGGTATCGGTATTATGTGCACATGCCTATAATTATCTAATTCCGATTAGTTATTTCAAATCCTAGTCCAAGTAGGATAACTATCCTTATTTAAATAAATTTGTACAAATCCTAATCTAATTAGGATTTCTATAAAATACCTCCTTTTTGATTTATTTATCCAACCCTTGGATAATTTAATAATTAAATAAAACTCTTTTATTTAAATTGCTTGCCTCCCAAATAATTCAATTTTGGCGGGAAACTTATGACGCCCCTAATTTGGGGTCAGTAGAATTAATGAAATAATAAATAAAGTCTTACAAATAAATAAAAAGATAAAAATAATGACTTGAAATTCACCCATGGGATTTAACATAAAACTAAAAACAGTTATAAAATCTACAGTTTAATACATCACCACTAGAAAATAAGTTAAAAGTCCTCATCGGTCACAGAAGCTCTAATCTAATAATGATACAGTCATCCCGTCTTAATAGTCTGCACTAAAGGTCTGACAGAAAACTTACACTTGAAAAACGAGCAAACGGAGAAAACGCCTTCCAAATCTCGAAGAAGAAACTTCTACGCCTCGTTAGATAGGTCGCACTGCACACCTCCTGGAAGGGGGGAAAAGAAAAGGGTGAGCTCAATGAGCCCAGTAGGAAATCCTATTACCAAATCTCTTTTTGTCAAACCTTTAATTTGTCTTGTTATTTATTTCGTTAGTTTTCTAACCAGTTTTATTACTTTTGAACCGGATATAATTACTGTCAAATTATTCATCAACTCTCACGAGTACAATCCATCGCTCTCAGCTTTCAAAACAAAGTCCGAAACTAGAGAACGGCCGGTAGCACGCAATAGGTACCGAGAACAACCCTAAATCCTCAAGGAAGTGCCATAGGACCGACCACAGGTGGACCAAACGTTCCTATCCGTAACCTAATCTGGCGTGGATGTCAAGACAACCGGTACGTTGCGGGCTCTCAAACCGTTCCCCTATACTATTCCAGTACGTCGAGTATTGTGGTCATCCCGATGCATACTACGCAGCAGCCAGCCACTCGTCAGCGGCAATCACAATAAGAGTCAACAGGTCACATCACGCGTCGGGGGCCCGCGTCCAAATCCATTTACTCATAATGCATATAATAACTGGGTTGGGGATATCACAGTCACAACCTCACAATCACTATCTCAGTTTCACATAATATTAGTTCATTATTTACTCAATTTCTCATTAACCGTCTTTAATTGATTAGTCCAATTAGGCACATATTTATTTATTCCAGTCATAATTCATAATTCCAATCAATTATATATTTTCAAACTGCCCTAAATGACAGTTTTTAACATTCACAAAACCTATCAGATAAAAGGACGAGATCTGATAACAGAACCCCTACCTCGATATATGTGTAAGAGTGGTCAAACACTTGACTTTTCCACCGGAGCTGAATCTTGCAAAACGGAGGTCACCGCCGGGTTCGTCTCGCCGAACCGAGTCCGATGACTGTCCTCACTTGACAATCGGAGACTGGGCTTGTCGGGCGACCCAGTGGATTCGCACGGCGAAATTGGCACGCAAATTGAGGCAGCTCCTTGAGTAGAATCTGCACAAATAGAGACCGCCATTGTGATCAGTGCGATAAATCGAGTCAAACGGCAGTATCGGTTCGCAAAACGGAGGTCCGAAAGTACAAGTCAATTTTAGACATAACCAATATTTTCGCACGCAAAACGAGACGGCCAACCGGACGTATTCCGGACCTGCGAGAAGCTTACCTAACCTATTTCGACCCTTTTGAATCCAATGGTAAGGTCAATTTCATCAAACAAGAACCACAACATGTCCAATTTCATCAACAAATTTCTAAACTTCAAACTGAAATTAAACACTCACCGAGCGTCGGATCGGGGAAACTTTTGAGGGCTTTTGCTATCCACGATGCCCTCTACAAAACCCTCCCCAAAAACAGCTCAGAAACAGGAAATTTGGCAAAACCCACGAAAACTGAATTTTTGGGGCAGTTTTTCGGCGAATTCTAAGGGTTTCTGCCGACAAACCACTGCTTAAAATTTTCCTCTCGTCGAGAGCTTTCCAACGGTACCAAGTATGCGTCAATCGAACATCGGATGAGAAAAAAATGAGTGTTTGAAGTTTGAAAAAAATTTTGAAAACAAAATATGAGAGAGAGAGAGAGAGAGAGAGAGAGAGAGAGAGAGAGAGAGAGAGAAGAACAAGAAGAAGAAGAAGTGACGGGAAAGGAAGGAGTGGAAGAAGAAAAAGAAAAAGAAAACAGAAAACAGAAAACAGAAAACAGAAAAGAGAAAAGAAAAAAGAAAAAAGAAAAGAAAAATGTGATGTAGTATGAATGTAGACTAAAATAAACGAAAAATTATACAATTACCATAAAAAATTATTTTAATTTGCACCAAATATCCTTGTAATAATTTAATAATTTTGAGGACTTTACAAAACTACTTTCATAATTCCCTCCAAAATTAATTTAAATTAATTTTAACCATTATTTGTTTAACACTTAAATAAGTAAATAAAATTAATTATTTGTTATCGAATTAACTATTAATCCAATAAATGTGCGAAAAATATAATTAATCACCATTAATTATTAGAGCATCTCTATCGATCTGATAGAGTCGGTCCGGGGACCATGGACTCAATAATTCAGGCTCCAATAGATACAAATAATTAACTAAAACTCTTTAGTTAAAAATCTGATATATTAATTCCGATGTTACTCCACTAAAAACTCGGAATTGCACTACTGAAATTATTAGAATAATTTACTCAGTGACTTGTCCATTGATATAATCATTTCATGAGATTCGATCCTCCGGATTGGTTCATGATCTGAGTTAGTGAATTTATCGTTTTAACGCTCAGATTATTTCTTGTTCCTTAAATACCATCGATTTACTAGCGAACAATTCATTTATGATCTTGATCATAAATGTGCACGTAATTATTCGGTTTTAGAATCAATATATTAAGGGAACCAATTTTAACTTCCTTTTTATCAGAAGCTAGATTCCATATCTGTGAAACCCTATTCCCCAGTGATCATGTTTCGGATCTCCAAAATGCAAATATTTTGCCCATATCAATCATGAACTGTAACGAACAAGTCAAAAGGCCCGTAAACATAACCTAAGGGTCTGTGGCTACAGATTAAGATCGATTCTCATATGGTCATCTTACGACTGCGAGACGTATGTTGTAACGGCACTTAAATGATACTTCATAATCGAGTCGGTCCATGTCCTATAAAATCTAATTATATAGAATACTTCCACTTAGTTTCACTACACCGACAACCCGGATAAGGTTATCACATTCAATATGTCAGTGGACTGCATATGTGATTTCAGATCAAGTCACCCACTCTTGATCAATCACAGACTTATTTAAACATATTAACCAAACATCTAATCCTTCATATATAACAAACTTATATACTAGGATTTTAGTTACATAATATATTATGGATATTGATGAATATTTATAAATAAAATAAAGTCTCAAACAATTCATGAAAAATTTCTTTTATTTTATTAATCAACAAATTCAAAATCATAAAAATAGTCTCCTTTTTTGGCACTATTCTAATAATCTCCCACTTGCCCTAAAGGAGATGAGACATTCCTCTCAGTCTTATTTATCAAAAAGTACACACTGAAGTAGACATCGACTTTCGAGCGTCCTTATCCGATTTGAAATCAGAATCAGTGTATACTATTAAATTTCGTTCACCACCTCAATAAACTAGCATATAGTCTCTTGTTCTCCTTATCAGGATTATCCATTGCCTCCCTAAAAGACATTGAATCATCATTGTTTATGTCAGAGACAATGACATTCGCCTCAGTACGGTACCGGACGAGAAATCCTATTTCTCTCCCACTATGTCTAGGTACTATAGTGTCCTGACCAGGAACCTTGGTTTCTCCTTTTACCCTCAACTCAATAACTCTTTTTGGTTGTAAGTAGAGGCGGGCGCTAACATTTCCTCGAGTGCAACCTTACTTCGAGGTTTATAATTTGTCATATAGTCGTTTTTAAGAAAAGTGGCATGCGTCGACACGAATACCTTCTTTTCTTTAGGACTATAAAACAAACCTTCTCTCGTGCATTTTGGATAACCAATGAACTATACTTCTGTTCTTGAATCCAATTTGCCTGCTTTCTTTTTCAGCACATGTGCTGGACACCCCAATATGCGATAATGATGTAAACTAGGTTTATGACCATTTCACAACTCCACAGGCATTTTTGAAACTGACTTAGACGGAACGACATTTATAATGTCTACAGCCATCTTGATAGCATAACCCCAAAAAGATACTGGAAGTGAAGAGTAGCTTATCATGGATCTCACCATGTCTAATAAGGTTCTGTTCCTTCTTTCTGAAACACTATTTTGCTGCAGATCACTAGGAGCAGAGAGTTGTGACAAGATCTCATTCTCAATGAGATGGTCGGTGAACTCAGTATCAAGATACTCGCCTCTTCGATCTGATCGAAGAGTCTTGAGTGATTTAACCAATTGCTTTTCAGCCTCAGCATGAAATTCCTGAAACTTCTGAAAAGTTTCAGATTTTCATTGCATTAGATAAATGAAACTATATCTAGAGTAATCATCAATAAAATTGACGAAGTACTCATAACCACCTCTTGCTTGAACATTTAAAGGTCCGCAGACATCTGTATGAACAAGCTCAAGTTGTTCTTTGGCTCTTTCTCCTTTAGCTGAAAAGGATATTTTAGTCATTTTGTCCTCTAAACAAGATTCATAGACAGGCAGAGAACCAACTCTTAGTTCTCTCAAAGGACCATCCTTTGTTAGTCTATTAATCCTATCTAGACTAATATGACCAAGTCTAAGATGCCATAGATATATTTTACTATCACTTGATACTTTAAGTGTCTTGTTAGGTTTAGGATTTGCTACTCTAAATATTTTCGTGTTTAAGATAAAAGATTCCATTGGTCTTAAAACATAAAGTCCATATTCCATATTTTCATAACAAATTTCCAAACCATTTCGTGAAATAATAATCGAATTATTATTAAATGAAAGTGAAAACGAATGTTTATATAATTCTGAAACTGAAATCAAATTTCTCCTAAACACATAGAATAAATTAAATTGATTCTAAAACTAAAAATTTATTTCTGAAGGTGAGGCGAGCTTCTCCCACTGCTTTGGCTATGACAAACTCTCCATTGCCAACTTTCAGTGTAAGATCTCAATCTTCAAGCTCTCTCCAAGAGTTAAGCAACTGCAAAGAAGAACAAACATGATTAGTTGTGCCTGAATCAACTATCTAGGTAGAGGAAGTATCCTCAGCATAAAATGCTTCTAATATATGTAAATCGGTCATAACGTTCTTCTTCTTCTCGGCTAATTCAGTGAGGTAACCTGGACAATTTCTCTTCCAATGTCCCTCACCGTCGCAATGGAAACACTTTCCATTGTTATTGTTGCTTTGCTTTTGCTCTTTCGTCTTCTTGGAGTTTTTGAAATCTTTTCCTTTGGGCTTGCTTGTGTCCTTATTCGAACTCTTCAACTTGGACTTGCTTGTCCACCTTTGGTGCCACTCGAGCCAGAGGCCTTTCTCTTTTTAGATTGGGCCTTAGAAGATGAGTCCTTTTTGGCAATACTTGCCACGCCTTTCTTCTTGGCTATCCCACTTTTAGATTCAAAATTCTGGAGCTCGTTGAGGAGTTGAGTAAGTCCATAGTTCAACTTATTCATAATATAGTTGGATGTAAATTGGACAAAATCAAGTAAAAGTGAGTTTAGAATGATTCCCAGTTGCGTCACGTCATCGATAGTGGCACCGTGCAGCTCAGCCTATGTGAAATAGTTCGTCATCATCATGACGTGGTCTCTCATATAGGTGCCAAGAGACATCTTCGCATTCATGTACTTGCGAGTGGCTTCCATTCGAGCTTACTCATTTTGCATCCCAAACATCTCTTGAAGAGTGTCTAGGATCTCAATAGCAGTCTCCTTATTCTCCAACTTTATTTGCAAAGCATCAGACATACTTGCGAGCATGTAGGCTTTAGCCTTGTTGTTGGAGGAGTTCCAACGCTCAAAATCTTCTTTAAGCGCCCGCACAATATTTGCGGTAGGAATAGGTGGACGTGGTTCAATAAAAACATACCTAATGCTCTCACTAACCAGCACGATGTTGAGGTATTTTTCCAAGTGGAAAAGTTATCCCCGGTTAGCACATCTTTGGACATTAAAGCAGTAATAGGGTTTCCCAACGACATATTAAAAATGCTGATAACAAAAAATAAATAGAAATTAAAAAAGTTTGAGAAACATTCATCATAATTTCGGAAATAATAAACGTGTATGCATGAATGCAACGGAAAAAACACAAAAACCTTTAAGCTATTATTCCCTCGACAGTTCGGTTGTCCATGAATAAAGTGCCGTTGTAGGGCAGATCAATTATTCACTTAACCAAACCGAGACTCTTCTCGATTAATAAGCCCGACTAAAATAACTCTTATTTCCGCGCCTATTAAATGTTAAAGTAGGAAAGTTTGGCCAGACAAGTCAACATTTGATTTTTCTTATGAGTTAATCCATCGTTTCGACTTCTTAGACTTAACTCAAAATATGCCGCCATAGGGTAGGTCACACTTGAAATACATCCAAAAAATTTATCATATGAGACTTAGCCTTGATATTGAGTCAAGCGGACATCACCCGTAGGGGGACGAAATCAAAGCGCCTTGAGGCGCCACTTGACCCTCACGGTGCTAAACCAACGATGGAGACCATAAACTCACTATTAATGTAGTACTTTATTAAACATAAGTTAACATTTAACTAGGTGAAATTGATTTTGGGTTTATAATCTAATTATTAACTTAAAAAACATAGAATTAAATTCTATGTGATTCTAAGCTACCCATTTAACATCGTTTTAAATATGCTTAGAATATGTCTTTTCGTGACATACTAATCTTTGATTTATAAAGCATCTCATGTTTAATTAAATCTAATTAGTACTACGTGAAATTATAACCTATAGTTTCACTTCACGAAAAGACCTTCCAAGTAAGAAGGGGGGTCACAATGGTCCACTTAAGTCCCTCCAAACCTTAGACCTTTTATCGGTCTTTTTGACAAAGTCTATTCGCTCTGCTCAACTTATTCATTAAAATCTACTCCTAACAACTTAGGTAATTTTAATTGAATATGCCTTAAATTGTGTTGGTCAAAATTTAAACAATTTAAAAATAACCAATCCATCATTAATCATTTTACATATTAATCACATTAACAATATGAATAAATGATGCAAGCGGAACATAATATTGAATGGCACTCCTTTACTAACTGACATGTGATGGGCATGTGATAAGTACATGAAAGTGTGCTTTTAATGTGCTTAATTGTATAAATTTACTAGAATTGTTTAAATAAAAATGAATATTTCTATGATTTTTAATGATTATTATTTTTGTTGGAAAATATTTATTTTAGTTTGTTATAATTTAATTTATATTTAATTTTAGGTTTAATTATATTTTGAGGTTTGGAAATGGCAGAAATTTGGGCAAAAATACCCAAAAGATGACAAAAAGCCCAAAGGAATCAGCCCTAAGAGACGCCACCTCAAACAATCCGGACCCACATGGCCACATGGCCCAATCAGAGGGCAGATTAGTGCGCCACGCGGACAAAGGCTAGCAGCCACGCAGGCCAGCCTCCAGCTTCCCCTTCTCTCCCATCGGGTGCGCAAGGTGCGCGTTCCTTCCACCAAAGCGCCCAGCAGGGCGCGTTTCCCTCACAGCCCAGCGCGCGCAAGTGGAGCATGCACTCCAGACAAGCAGCCCAATGCTGGGCCCCGCGCCGCAGCTCTCCTCCAATCCGCGTCGAGTTTAGTGCGCCAGGTGGGCCCAACTGTCCCCCAACTCGGTCAACGCCAGCAATTTCTCGCCAATCTCCACCCGCCACGTGTCTGAGACATTTCGAAGCCGCGAATCAAAGCGCACCACGTGGCCACTCTGAGCCCAACTTCTCCTCAGCATGGAATTCTGTCAAAGCTCCGAATTTGCCCAATTAATTGTCAAAATATCTCCAAAAATTATTTAGTTAATTTTCTTATTTTTGTATTCCCTTTTTCTTTTAGTTTCCCTTTTACTAGTTTCTCCTAAACACTATAAATAGGGGTGATAGCTAGAGTTTTGGCACCTTTAATTTAATAATTAATAGACAATTTATTTCTCATATTTTCTCTAGAATTTGTGTGAGAATGCATTGGAGACTAGGCTAAATTCCTAGTAAGGCTAGGGATGAACTCAATTGTGTAGCTTCACTGTCTCAATTTTGATTCCAAACTATGTGCTTTAAAGGTTAGATTTTATTTATGAATTTGAGTTCTTATTCTCTGAAAAATTATGTTCTTCTATTTTTCATATGAATTTAGTCATGCTTGATTTATGTGGTTTTTAGAGAATATTAATTTCATTAATTTACTTATTTTTGTGAGTTATTCTTTTACTGCAATATTGTCAAATTGATATATTGTAGATTTAGGAATGCTTATAGAATAAGTAATTGAATGTTTATTTTATTTGATTATTCCTTTACTGCGTTATGATCAATTTTGATATATCGTTGATTTAGGATAGTCAATGAAATTTATATTCGTTGTTTTAATTGAAAGAATTTTTTCATAATAAAATACGTGTGTTTAAATTTTAGTTCTTAATGACATATTTTCCAGTTACTTGTTTGGGATGTGAAACTTGTAATTGAGTAATTAATTGGAATCGAAATTGGCGTCAGTGAAGTGAAACAATTGAGTGACTCCCGAAGCCTTGTTAATTTTTTCTCATTGATTGTCTATTTAATTTTATTCATCTTCTTTGATCCAAATTCTTATTTCTTTTTAATATTTTTATTTTTACCTCTTAAAGTTTGTTTGAGTTTTTGGTTGTTAATTTTCACCTCTTCGTGGAGACGACTCCGCTTCTGTTGTGCTACCAACGACCGCTTTAACATTGCACAATTTAGGCGTCATCAGCATGACATAATATAAAAACTTAGTATAAAAATTAAACATTGGAATTGAGCGATTTTTTTCGATTTGTAAATAAATAAATAAAATAAAATAAAACTAATCTAACGGGCCTTCTCTTCATGGGCTTCGTCTTCAAGTCCATCTTCGGGTCTATCATTGTAGATTTAACCTAAAATTAAAATACTTTTAACTTTGGGTCAGGCCAACATGGGTTTCACAAACCTATGGGCCTACTATAATGGGCCGGGCAATGCAGGGTTTGAAAATCTTAGGTTTAGGGCCCATCATTGGCCAATTAATCCTAGAGTCTCACCCTACAGTTTTGGCCTCCCATTGTGGTGGCTATCCTAGATTCAAAACCCTAGAATTTTGGCCACTAAAATCCACCACTTAGGGTTTTACTAAACCCTAAAATTTTGTCCTCAACGTCTTCTTGAATTTGATTTGATGATAATTGTGAAATTTACATAATTTTATAAATTTACATAATGTAAAATAAAATAAACGTACAAAATTTCTAACCCAAATTAAGGGCAAACATCAAATCTATTTGAACCAAAAGAATCATATAATTAACGACCAATTCCAATAGAATATTCATTCATCAACATGACAATCAAACAAAATATACATCTCATGTATCAACAATTATTGTGCCATTCAATAATGAAATTAGAATCAAATTTTTTTAATAAAATTAAGACTGCTTTGATACCAGTTGTAAGAAAAAAATATGCAATAATACTCAAAAGTTCTATGTAAGGCGGAAACATGGTATTTCCAAAAATTTATAATCAAACATTTTGATCAAACCATCAAGAACATAGAACAAGGATCTTTTCATAATTTTATTAGAAAAACAAACAAGCATATTCTAGAGATCAAGAATTTTACTAAGAAGATTCAAATAATTGACTTTTTATCTTCACGCCGTGCATTTCGAGATGTAACGACCCAAAACTCTAAACGATGTTTTAGTCTCGAAAAATACGGACAAATTTGAACTTTTCAAAATAAGTTATATAATTGAGCTTTTAATAACAAATATAAAGATTATCAATCCTCATCATAACCAAAATGAATTTAAATTAAATATTTATAAATATGCGGAATTTAAAACATTCTTTGCCAAAGATTAGCCTGTAGCCCACATAAGATTTTACAGGTCGGTCCCGTATACACTCGCTGTTCCTGTCATTGTCGCCTTGCGCTTTTTGCATCGTGACAAGATACCTGCGACACGAGCACACTAGTGAGCTATTAGCCCAGTAAGTAGATTATATAAATAAACTGCTAAGTCTGCAGGTCATAAACAATCAAAATATCACGACACAATAATCTAATAAAAAGGGACGGACTCGCAGATCGAGTCATCGTAGTCCGAAGTGTAAATGTCACTTTTGAACAACTTTGCCCGCGAAATAGATTTCAGGAATAGGTTGCTAAACCTGCGCGGGGCATAATACCTGCAAAAGAGTTGTGACGTGGAATGGGGTTGGACTTAGCGACCCATAAATCTCGACTCGAAAGTCAATTTCATATTTAGTTATAATCTCACTCAAGTTCACAACTCTCTGACTTAGCTTATAAAAATATGTGTGCACACGGTTCACTATTTAAGAATTCTTGATTCTATAAAATTAGGGAGGTCACATCGGCCTTACCCCTTCTTTAGACCTCTCACGGGTCATTCCAGAATTTAATACACATCTGGACTCATTCTCGGGTCGTTCTAGAATTTAATACACATCTAAATCCGTTCGCGGGTTGTTCTAGAACTTATACAAATTTGGACCCTCTACGGGTCGTTCTAGAACTAAGCAACTCTGGACCCTCTGCGGTCGTTCTAGAAATAAACAACTCTGGACCCTCCGCGGGTCGTTCTAGAACTAAACAACTCTAGACCCTCAGCGGGTCGTTCTAGAAATAAACAACTCTGGACCCTCTGCGGGTCGTTCTAGAAATAAACAACTCTGGACCCTCCGCGGGTCGTTCTAGAACTAAACAACTCTGGACCCTCAGCGGGTTGTTCTAGAAATAAACAACTCTGGACCCTCTGCGGGTCGTTCGTGAAATAAACAACTCTGGACCCTCCGCGGGTCGTTCTAGAACTTAACAACTCTGGACCCTCTGCGGGTCGTTCTAGAAATAAACAACTCGGGACCCTCTACGGGTCGATCCGAAACTTCTCACGACTGGGGTTCCGTCGGACTGTTTCGGATTGATTGCGCAATCACCCCATTGGACCGATACGGATCGTCAAGTCACAACTGTGGGGAGGGCCGTGGCTCTCCTCCCCAAGGCCCCTCGAGCCGTTCCGGAAAGTCGTCCACCAACCTTCTCAAGATCTCTTGGGTCGTTTCGAAACCTTTCATGGCCAGTAGCCCCGTCGGGCTGTTTCGAAACCGAATCAAGATCGCGGCCCCGTCGGGCCCCTCTCGAATTATCAAACTACACATACAAGGAAAGGTCATCCGCCGACCTCCTCAAGTAGTTCCGAAACCTCGTACGATGGCCCCGTCGGGCGGTCTCAGAACCGATCATGATTCGCGGCCCCGTCGGGCCCTACCCGAATACATTCGGAGCTTTCACTCCCCTTGGCTTGTCTTAGAGTTTCTCTTTAACCTGCAATCAAATCTCAACAATAACAGAAATAGTTTTATGCCTGTGGTCCCATACCCACCGACATATAAGTCATGCTAACACATATACACACACAAACAGACACACACACCCTGCACAATAACCTGAACCACGAAGTTGAGTAGTTTTATGTCTGTGGTCCCATACCCACAGACAGATAAACATATACGTGAACACACAAGCCAAATAAACATCTAGAAAAACACAACATATTATAAACGAACCTACAGTCCCATACCTGTAGGCTCGTTGCACAAAACAAGACGAACATAATCAAAAGCCCGTATTCCCAACCTTAGCAAGAATGGGGATCCACACAGTTTGGTAGCCACAATTTTAGAAGCATCGCACGCTTTATACAATCTCAACACATGCACAATATATTCAAGCATCGTAAAGTATACTCGTGTCACAGTGGAGATCCACTTACCTGAGGTCCTAAGCTCCCTGACTTAGTCCACGCAGTCTTCCTCTCTCGACGTCCCTCTTTGGAGTATATTGCGTGACATTTCTGTCCAACACGAGAATTAGAGGGTCAACGTCGAGGTCCACTAAATATTTGGGAGGAAGAAACTTTAAGAGATGGACTATAAGAATGGGACTCTAGACGGTGAAATGACCAATGGTTCATCGAGAAATCCCTCTAGGGGTATTTACGTCCCGAGTGTCGTTGACTTAACGTTAACAATCAATCCAGACTATCGGTTCTTTTGTTTGACTAGATTAGGTGAGAAATGAGTTCCTTGAACTAATCGGTTTCTGACTTTATTTTATTACGTATTAAATATTCGAGCTGGAAATCCGGCAGAGTTTCCCCTATTTTTCGGATATCCCGGCCGAAGCCTTCACCTAATTCCAACCCAGCACCGAACTAGTTTCGGTCACAGTCAATCACAACAACCACGCAGAATAATTTTCACAATAATATTTTGAATCGTTGGAAACATAAACACAAGTCATCACTGAGCCTTAACGGCTCGGATTCCACTCGAAGGCAATAAGCGTTTATATTAAACTCAAATCAATCGTTCCCGAGTCTCCGTAATATTTAGGTTGGACATCATAGTCAACCGTCCGTTTATACCTTTGGTAAAAGGGAACGGTGAAGGGTCGTGTGTCCAAACTTGTGCCGTTGACGTTCCTGTACAATTGGGAAGAATAATAAAGAAATGAGTCACATCGATGATTCTCGGTTTAAAAACTTTAACCGCTATAAGTTCCAAGTTCAAAGAAAAACAAGGAAGTGAATACAGGACCCGTGACCCGATTTCAATAACTCTTGCCGAATTGATAAATTCTCGAGTGATAATTTGAGAATGACACCTCTTGAAGAAGTTTTAGTTTCCAAAACGTCATAAATCCACAAAGTTTTATAATGCCAAAACACTCGATCGTATAAGTCCAACACAGCCACAAAATGAGATATAAACAAAATATCGAACCACAAAAATACATTAACTCAAACTAGTGTATTCGCCGCCAAATACATAACCACGAATCAAATGGAAATCGAAATTCCCGCACAACTAAACCACAAGCAATTTCCTAAAATCCTTCCAATCAAAATCCCATGTGAAAGAAGATTTTCAACGCTAATCTTCATAAGTTATAAACCTTATAATTGATGGATAAGGAATAGCTAAAACGAAGTATTATTCCAAACACGACCAACGAAATCGAGAAACTAGCGACATACTTAAAAATAAAATCTTGCGAATCAAAACACCCAACGGTGTCGCAACGAGCATGAGTTTCACCTCGATATCGGGTCGAATCTCATCTTGGTAGCGGAACCGAGAAAATGCCGCACGCGTCGACAAAGCTCTGAGTCCGCACGCGAGGAGCGCAGCGTGAGGCGGCACGACTGCTGCCCGGAAATAATCGCACCGCACTCGACCTCGCAGTGGCGGTGAGGGGGCAAAACCAGCGGGCCGGAGCAGCGGCGGCGCGGAGGAGCTCGCGGCGAGTTGACTAGAGCTGGGCGGAGGAAGAGCGCGGGGCTGGCGCGGAGCGCGCGCTTGAGGTGGTGCGGGGTCTCACTGGGGCTGCTCGAGGACAGAGGTACGAGCGAAGAAGAGAAGGGCAGCGCGCGAGAGGGCTGGTCCGGCACAGCGCGCTGGTTCGGGGACGCCCGGAGGAGGCGCTGCGCGTGGAAGACGCCCGGAAGGGGTTTTCGCGCTGGCAAGGCGGCGTTCGGGCGGAGCTCAGGCGCTGCGCGGTGGGAGCTGGGCGCGGACGGGGCTGGGTCGGCGCTCGGGAGGCAGCGCCAGCGGGGCTGGACGGCGGCTGGCATCGTAGCGAGGAGGGGAGCGCGAAGGGGGCGCGCAGAGCGCACGGAGGCGCTGCGGGATCTGGTTCGCGCCCGGAGAAGTCGCGCCGACGCGAAGGGACGCGACGGGCGTCGCGTGGAGGAGCTGGGCTCGGCGGCGGGGTCTCGTGCGGCGTCGGGGTCGTGCGAGGGAGGCACGACGCGGAGAAGCTCGCCGGGAGGGTTTGGGTCCACCTTCGCGAGGAGGCACCGGGCTGTGCGGCTTGGTGTCGCACGAGGGGCGTCGGAGGAGCTACGCAGCAGCTGTGCGCGACGGGAGACAGGGCCGACTGGCCGGCGCTCGGCGCAAGTGGGACGCGTGGAGGCTGGGCGGCGGTGGCTCGTCGCCGGCGGGAGTGAGAGAAAAGAGAGAGAGAGGGAGGGGCTCGCAGAGGGGAAGAGAGAAAGAGAGATTGATTGAGAGTCTTCCCCTTTTTTTTTTTTTTGTGAGGAAGAGTGACGGCGTGAAAGGGGGAAGGGGAAATAAGAATAAACCCTAATGGGTTACAATATATAAAAAAAAAATTTGTTGATTTAGCTAATACTTAGCAAAATAATTGGTATATTTTCAAAATTCGTGAAAATACACAAACTGGCTCAACTAGTGAAGTTAGGAATTTTAATATCAATTTTAAGTTGGAATTGATTTCATAACATGTTTTAAAATTCCAAAAATGTCAAAGCTAACATTATCGCTCTAATATTCTTACTTGGTCAAAAGTTGACCAGATTTGACGAAACGAGTCAATTTTTCTCGAAATTAACATAGCCAAGATAATAGGAACCAAAATGTTATCACGAGTCGTTTTGTCTCAAAACTATAAATTCACTAGTTGTAAAAGTTGTCTCGGTTCAGGCCATTACACGAGACCTCTAAGGTTGGGCTAAGAAAATGCTCGAAGCGAACTTATCGGGCTTACGGAATCCTCGCTTTGCCGATACCACACTCTTCAAAACCGTGTCTCCGGATCAAGAAAAGAAGAGAGAGTGGGATCACTCTAATTTTTCTCACACGTACTACTTTAGTGTATAATTAGGCTATAGGAATCGCTATAAGGGTTGGAAATTGAGGGAGCTTTTCTCTCTAAAAATTCTCTTACTGGAGCTTATGAGCTTTTATACTTGGTGTAGTAAAAATTAACTTTTTCTCTCTAGAATAAGATTTTATTTATAGAGAAAATAAGAAGGTGTTTAATAAATATACTTCAAGTCCTACTTGAATTCAAACTATACCTATTTTTATTTATTTTAGATATATATATATATATATATATATATAATCTCAAAAGGAAACGTTGGCCGCACCACTTGGCCAACTTTTCAAAACGTGCCAACTTTTCAAAACAAAACTAAAGGATTATATATAAATATATATCTTATATGTAAACATATATATGAATTACGAATTAGAAAAATATTCGGCAACTTTGCCTTTTGAAAACTAAAAACGTTTTTGATAAATATATAAACATATATTATTTCTATATCGTATGTATATAAAATTGCTTTGGCCGAACTTTACAACTTATTTGAAATAATCGAATATATATATATATATATATATATATATATACGTATGAAAAAAGTGCAAAAGGTTTGTCGAATGTTTTAAATCCAAAACCGAATATTCGTAAATCCTCTTTTTATTATTACTATTATTATTATTGTTAAATCATTCTATATCCAAAATATATAATTATCTAACTCTTAGATAATTAATTAAGATTAGTTATTTCAAATCCTACTCCAAGTAGGATAACTATTCTCAATTAAATAAATTTATACAAATCCTAATCTAATTAGAATTTGGGTGAAGTAGGCAAATACCCAGAATTTATATAACAATAAAAATAAATACCCAAACTTTTGAAGTAATTGAGTTGCTAGTCAATTTGTGAATTACTTGCACATGCTTTTGGTAACAAAGTGAATTACCACCACTTACCACTGTGTAAGTAATTGCATCTTTTAGGTATTTGGTTACATTTTTCAAAAGATTGGGTAATAACTTACATTAAGTTTTAAAAATTGAGTATTCACTATAATTTCTCTTAGAATTTCTACAAAATACCTCCTTTTTGATTTATTTATCCAACTCTTGGATAATTTAACAATTAAATAAAACTCTTTTATTTAAATTCTTGCCTCCCAAATAATTCAATTTTAGCGGGAAACTACTTTCATAATTCCCTCGAAAATTAATTTAAATTAATTTTAACCATTATGTATTTAACAATTAAATAAGTAAATAAAATTAATTATTTGTTATCGAATTAACTATTAATCCAATAAATATGAGAAAATATAATTAATCACCATTAATTATTAGTGTATCTCTATCGATCTGATAGAGTTGGTTCGGGGACCATGGACCCAATAATTCATGCTCCAATAAATACAAATAATTAACTAAAATTTTTTAGTTAAAAACCTGATTTATTAATTCCGATGTTACTCTACTAAAAATCCAGAATTGCACTCCTGAAATTATTAGAATAATTTACTCGGTGAGTTATTGTAACGACCCAAAAACTAACACGTAAAAGGAAATATAAATTCGTAATAAGCATAAGAGATTTAGCAAATAATTTGAAACTTTTCAAGTCCCAAAAATACGGTAGAATTTGAAACTTTTTACATGACAATAAAAAAATACATTTAAATGCCTAACACGGGATGTAACCGTAACCACACGACCATCAAAAGAGTTTTCACGTGGGATTTTCAAAACAAAAACATCAACTCTCAAAATAGTTGCCAACGGCTAGCCGGCGGTATACCCGACGCTCCCAAGGTCGGTCCCGTATGCACTCGCCGTTATCCTTCCATGTCGCCTAGTTTTGCAGTTTCCCCTTCAACTTACCTGCAACACGAGCACACTAGTGAGCTAATAGCCCAATAAGTGGATTAAAGATGTATGATACTTTACATCGAGACTTATTTAAATATATGCGTACAGAATTTATAACTGAGTCAGAAATAAGTCTATCCTCTTCTAACTCCGTAAATCGAGCCTTCCGTGACTCGATAATGACTCTACTCAGTATCATCCACCATTGGATTTATCACGAGACTCTTGAACTCAATCTCCTTGAATCATAAAAGAAGGTTGTCCACCGACCTCCTCGAAATCCAGTTGGATCGTTCCGAAACCTCACACAGACAATGGCCCCGTCGGGCAATTTCGGAACCGATCGTGATCGCGGCCCCATTGGCCGTACTAAGATTAGCACACAGCATATAGAGAGGATAATCATCCGCCGACTTCCTCGTGACCCCATCGGGTAGTCCCGAAATCTCACACAGACAGTGGCCCCGTCGGGCAATTTCGGTACTTATCACGATCGCGACCTCCATTCGGAAGCCTAAGATTTCCCATATCCTTTCGACTTAAAAATGCGTCTCTCTCGACCTGCAAACAAGAATCTCAACCACAATAATAATAATTTTATGTCTGTGGTCCCATACCCACAGACAAGAGACACACACACACCATAGAGACTGGTAACCCTAAGAACTTAGACCCGCAACTCCATAATTGCGAGTTAACAGACATAGTATAGGCACGTGAGCCCATACTCACGTACCTAGGAAAACTAACATCATAATTACTAGGTTAAACATTAACACTTGCCACAACCATAATAAGATCACAACAGGAGCAAGCAATCGAGCATAGTAGAGTCTACTCGTGTTACAGAGGAGATCCACTTACTTGAGGTCCGAAGCTCCTCGCTTCGGTCCTCGAAATCCTTTCCCTTAGGGGCGTCCCTTCTCGTGTTCTGCGCGAGATGATTCTGTTCAACACGAGCATTTACTTATCAACGCCTAAGTTTACCCCTAATTATGAGGGATTGAAGAACTTTAGGTTGAGAGACTCAAAGAGATGTGACTCTAGTTAGTGGGACGGTTAATAATTCGTTGAGAAAGCCCATCTAAGGTTGTTTCCGTCCTAAGCGTTGTCATTTGATTGGTTTAGGTGAGGAATAGGTTCTTAGCCTTACACGCACAATGATTAAATCAATAAAAGTGCCTAGGCTTCGAGCCAGAAATCCGGCAGAGTTTCCCCTGTTTTTCGGATATCCCGGCGGAAGCCTTCACCTAATATCAACCCAGCACCGAACTAATTTCGGTCACAATCCAACATAACAACAACTAGAGTCAATAAACACAACATCATGATATCTCCAAATTTTCATAATAACAATAATTCTCGAGCCTCAAAGGCTTATCTCATAACATGTTTCTCAAGGATTCCAACAATATCCTAACTCAAGTCACACTTCCAATGTCGTAATATTTTACGACAAAAACTCGATTTTGGCCGTTCGGTTATACCTTTAGTATAAGACGGTGAGGGGTCGTGCGTCCTTGAGTGCTTCGGTGGTGATCCTGCACAATTTTGGCATAATAAAATGATCGGATCAAATTTCGAATTTAAATGCAACACGATGAGAAACACTCGGAATTGTGACCCAGATTTATAACTCATTCACATTTGAATGGCATAATTGCCAAAATACAACTTCACATGGTTGAATAACCAATATCGTGCATAATTTTCTTTTTAAAAAGGCTTATTCAACTATTTGATTTTTGACAACTAAATCTCCAAATCAAACTTTCAAAACAATATCACTTGGCAATTTTATTTTTATTTTTATTTTTATTTTTATTTTTATTTTTTATTTATTTTTTTTTTCAAAACCACGTCTAAAAGAGAAAATTAAGTTCCCGCTCGTCTAAGCACGGATAAATCGGGAGATTCAACGATTACAATTATAGTGCGAAAAATAAACACTTAAACGCGTGAAGTTTGCCGCACAAAAACGAACTCCCAACTTGTTCGTTACTAAATTAGCACACTTTAAGGTGTCAAAAAGCTCAAGGTAAACCGAAATAAAACGACCCCTAGGCGTCTAACAAGTTTAAGCCCATAATACGATTCTTTAACTCAAACTAATTTTAATCACCCACAACGACATAACATAATTCTCAATACGATGCTTTACAAAAACAAGCCTCGAAATAAGATAGAATTTTGTTAACAACATAATCAAAGAAAATCGAGTATCCATCAACAACCACAAAAAGGAAATGAGGCTCACCAAACTAGAGCAATTACGGCTCGAGGAAGCATGCAGTGGCTAACGAAATAACCCGGCGACGGCGCGAAGCGACGACAAACTCTAAACTACAACGTAAACAAGGAATTAACCCGCTGAAATTAAAGATCCAAGTTGAACATTCAACGCCAACGCGGCGGACACGAAACTTACCTCGGTGTCGGCTTGGTAACGTGATGAATCAAACAACGGGGTGCGAGAAGAGAGACGTCGGCTTCAACGACAACGTACGAAAAAGGGGGGAGGGGGGGGGGGGGGGGGGGGGGGGGGGGGGGTTCAACACGAGGAGGGGCACGGTTGCTGCCCGGAGGAGACCGCGGCGCGATGAGGGGCTGCGGGGTTGTGCGGTTGCGCGAGAGGGGCTGGCCGGAGCTGAGGTGGCCGGCAGCGGGCGGAGCTTGCGCGGAGGAGCTCGGCTGCGGTGTGCGGAGGCTGGGTCGGCGCGCGGAGGGTTGAACGGCGCGGCGTCACTGAGCGCTCCGGTTGGGCTGCGCGCGCGAGACTGGGTAGGCCTGGGCTGAGTGCTCTCACACTTGGCGAGGCCGGGCATGGCTTGGTCGGCGCCGGCAGAGCACGCGGAGGCTGGGCGAGCTCGACGGGGAGGCGCGAGGAGGCGTCCGGGTCAGCTGGACGCACGAGAAGGAGGGAGAGGCGCGCGGGGGAGGAAGCGCTGGCAGGGCTGTGGTCGGCGGTTGGCGGAGGGGAACGACCGGGAGAGAGAGAGAGATGGAAAGAGAGAAGAAGAAGAAGAAGAAGAGAAAAAGAAATTTTTTTGTGAGGAAGGAGTGGTTTGGTCGGCTGTGGGTGGAGAAAGGGAGAAAAGAAAATTGCCTTAATGGGCTTGGGCTTAAATGGGCCAAAATGGCCGAAAATTGACAACGAAAATACAACAAATTTTTCCGAGAAATTTAAAATTGCACACGTTATTGGAACACATAAACTTAGGAATTTAAATATCATGTTCGAATCAAACATAAATTCCTAACACGTCTTAACTTTTAAAAAATGTAAGATAACCATGCTAATTTCATAATTTCTCTCATAGTTCCAATTTATCAGATTTGACGACACTGACCAATTTTACAAATTGGTCACAACTGAGGCATAAATACAAATTAATTAATTAGCACAGTGATATTAAATTCATGTCATTACAATCCTACCCCCTTACAAAAGTTTCGTCCTCGAAACTTAGAACAAGTGAGGGTATTTCTCTCTCTTGGCACTCTCGAGTTCCCAAGTTGCCTCTTCCTCGGCATGATTTCCCCATTGAACCTTGACCATCGGAATGGTCCTGTTTCTCAGTTCCTTATCCTTGCGATCTAGGATCCGCGATGGCTTCTCCTCGTAAGTGGCTTCCGGATCGATGTTTAGGACCTCATGACGTAGAACGTGTCTGGGATCGGGCACATACTTTCTCAGCATAGAGACGTGGAATACGTTGTGGACCAAGGCCAAGCTAGGCGGTAGGGCCAAACGGTATGCAACCTCACCTACCTTATCTAGGACTTCAAAAGGTCCTATATACCGAGGGCTAAGCTTGCCCTTTTTCCCGAATCGCATGACACCCTTTATTGGTGCAATCTTCAAGAACACATGATCGCCAAACTCGAACTCTAACGGACGACGTCGGACGTCCGCATAGCTCTTCTGCCTACTCTGAGCGGTTTTCATGCGACCCCGGATCTTTTCGATAGCTGAAGAGGTGAGATCCACAAGTTCAGGACCTAGAAACTTCCTCTCTCCAACTTCGTGCCAATGGAGAGGAGAACGACACTTGCGGCCATAGATAACTGTTGTTGTAAGCAAACTCGATCAAAGGCAAGTACGTGCTCCATGATCCTTGGAAATCCAAGATACAGGCACGAAGCATGTCTTCGAGCGTTTGGTTGGTACGCTCTGTCTGACCGTCGGTCTGTGGATGGAACGCTGTGCTAAACTTCAACTGGGTCCCCATGGCCCCATGCAAGCTTTTCCAAAACGCGGAGGTGAATCTGGTATCTCTATCAGAGACTAGAGAAACGGGCACTCCGTGAAGCCTAACCACCTCTTGTATGTAAATCTCTGCCAACCTATCCATGGAGTACGTCTTTCGCACTGGAAGAAAATGTGCTGACTTCGTGAGTCTATCTACAATCACCCAGATAGAGTCGTGCCCCTTACTAGTCTTAGGTATACCGCTCACAAAGTCCATAGACATGTGTTCCCATTTCCATTCTGGGATATCGAGGGGTTGGAGCAACCCGGCGGGTTTCTGGTGTTCAGCTTTTACCTGTTGATAGGTGAGACACCTCCCCACGAACTCCACCACATCTCTCTTTAGGCCTGCCCACCAGTAGTGTTCCTTTAGGTCATGATACATCTTGGTGGCACCCAGATGCACCGCATAAGGAGCTGTGTAGGCTTCTTTAAGGATTTGGTACCTTAAGTCTCCATTGTCTGGCACGCACAGTCTTCCGTTTAAGCGGAGAGCACCGTCCTCTGCTATCTGGAAGTCTTCCCTCCATTCCTTGACGATTTCATGACGAATTTCCTCTAAGTACGGATCGGAACGTTGTTCCTTCTTAATCTGGTCGTACAAAATGGGTTGGACGATAAGAGTTGAAAGGCTACCTACTATGATCTCCAAGCCCATATCTTTAATCTCTTTGGCTAACTCTGAGGGTATCGCTTGTAGTGACATGAGCGTACCCGTGCTCTTTCGGCTTAGGGCGTCTGCTACCTTGTTAGCTTTCCCAGGGTGATAATGAATATCACAGTCATAATCCTTGACGAGCTCTAACCACCTCCCTTGGCGCACATTGAGGTCCCTTTGGGTGAAGATGTATTTCAGACTCTTGTGGTCTGTAAAGATGTCGCAGTGAATCCCATAGAGGTAATGCCTCCATAATTTCAGTACGAACATAACCGCCGCCAGTTCTAAGTCATGGGTAGGGTAGCGGGTCTCGTAATCTTTAAGTTGTCTCGATGCGTGAGCTACCACTTTACCGTGCTGCATCAATACCGCACCCAATCCCAGTTTCGAGGCATCACAATAAAGCACAAACCCAGTAGTTCCCGAGGAAATTGTCAAGACTGGGGCCGATGTGAGACGCCTCTTGAGTTCTTGAAAGCTCTCTTCGCATGCCGGAGTCCAAGAAAATTTGGTATTCTTCCTCGTTAGGCGAGTCAAAGGTAGAGCGAGTTTAGAAAATCCCTCAACGAAACGCCTATAATACCCTGCTAGGCCCAAGAAACTACGAACTTCTGTGACAGTCGTGGGCTGTTTCCATGAACTCACGGCTTCGATCTTAGACGGATCCACTGAGATCCCCTCTTTAGAGACCATGTGTCCCAAAAATGAGACCTTCTCCAGCCAAAACTCGCACTTCTTGAACTTTGCGTAAAGCTTTTTCTCAGCTAGAATAAGCAAAACAGCTTTCAAGTGCTCCTCGTGCTCCTCTTTCGTCTTCGAATAGACGAGAATATCGTCAATAAAGACTATGACGAACTTGTCAAGATAGTCTTCAAAAACACGGTTCATCAGATCCATGAACGCTGCCGGAGCGTTAGTGAGTGCAAAGGACATCACCAAGAATTCGTAGTGGCCATAACGAGTGCGGAAAGCGGTTTTGGGTACATCTTCCTCGCGTATCTTTAGCTGGTGATATCCCGATCGTAAATCGATCTTCGAGAACACTGACGACCCTTGAAGTTGGTCGAACAAGTCCTCGATCCTGGGAAGGGGATATTTGTTCTTTATCGTTAGCTTGTTCAATTCCCGATAATCTATGCATAAACGCATAGATCCATCCTTCTTCCTGACAAAGAGCACCGGTGCCCCCCACGGTGAATGACTGGGTCTTATGAAACCCTTGTCCAGCAACTCTTGTAGTTGGATCTTCAATTCTTTCAATTCTGCCGGGGCCATTCGATACAGCGACTTGGACACAGGGTGGTACCGGGTAATAGTTCGATGACGAACTCAATTTCACGATCAGGAGGTAACCCTGGAAGGTCTTCAGGAAAGACGTGGAGGAAATTCTTCACGACCGGGATATCCGAAGCTTGACGCGTGTCTTCTTGGGACAGATCTACGATGTGGGCGAGGAAGCCCTGACAACCACCGTCAAGCATCTTACGTGCTTGAAGAGCAGAGATCAAGGGTATGGTCAACCCCTTAGGTGACCCTTTAAACTCAAAACTTTCCGCTCCAGGGGGTCGAAAAAGTACGCTCTTTCTCTTACAGTCAATAGTAGTGTGGTACTTGGATAACCAATCCATGCCTAGAATGATATCAAAGTCCCGTCTCTCGAGGACTACAAGATTCACAGCTAACTCGCGACCACTCAAAAAGATGGGGACATCTTGGAACCAAAACCTAGACTGCATGATTTTTTAGCTCCGAAGTGACTATAGCAAAGTTGTTTTGATCCCAACTGCGTATTTGAACATATAATATATTATAATAAGTATTAGGGACTCATTTGGAGCTCCAACAAGCCTTAAAAATTCATTTTGCGCAAAAACTAAGTCGTTATAACTAGTTTTGCCAAAATATAGCCTTCAAAACACTTTTTTGGCCCCGAAGCGACTCTAACAAAGTTGTTTTGATCCCAACTGAGTATTTGAACATATAATATATTATAATGAGTATTAGGGACTCATTTGGAGCTCCAACAAGCCTTAAAAATTCATTTCGCGCAAAAAGTAAATCGTTATAACTAGTTTTGCCGAAATATAGCACTTAAAATACTTTTTTAGCTCCGAAGTGGCTATAGAAAAGTTGCTTAGATCCCAACTGAGTATTTAAACATATAATATATTATAATAAGTATTAGGGACTCATTTGGAGCACCAACAAGCCTTAAAAATTCATTTCGCGCAAAAAGTAAATCGTTATAACTAGTTTTGCCGAAATATAGCACTTAATATACTTTTTTAACTCCGAAGTGGCTATAGCAAAATTGTTTTGATCCCAACTGAGTATTTGAACATATAATATATTATAATAAGTATTAGGGACTCATTTGGAGGTCCAAGAAGCCTTAAAAATTCATTTCGCGCAAAAACTAAGTCGTTATAACTAGTTTTGTCGAAACATAGCCTTCAAAATACTTTTTTGGCTCCGAAGTGACTCTAGCAAAGCTTTTTTGACCCCAACTGAGTATTTAAACATATAATATATTATAATAAGTATTAGGGACTCATTAGGTGCTCCAACAAGCTGTAAAAGGTCATTTCGCGCAAAAACTAAGTCAGCAAAATTAGTTTTGCCGAAATATAGCCTGTAAAATAATATTTTGGTTCCTAAGTGACTCTAGCAAAGTTGTTTAGATCTCAACTGAGTATTTGAACATATAATATATTATAATAAGTTTTAGGGCTCATTTGGAGCTCCAACAAGCCTTAAAAATTCATTTCGCGCAAAAAGTAAATCGTTATAACTAGTTTTGCCGAAATATAGCACTTAAAATACTTTTTTAGCTCCGAAGTGGCTATAGAAAAGTTGCTTAGATCCCAACTGAGTATTTGAACATATAATATATTATAATAAGTATTAGGGACTCATTTGGAGCACCAACAAGCCTTAAAAATTCATTTCGCGCAAAAAGTAAATCGTTATAACTAGTTTTACCGAAATATAGCACTTAATATACTTTTTTAACTCCGAAGTGGCTATAGCAAAGTTGTTTTGATCCCAACTGAGTATTTGAACATATAATATATTATAATAAGTATTAGGGACTCATTTGGAGGTCCAACAAGCCTTAAAAATTCATTTCGCGCAAAAACTAAGTCGTTATAACTAGTTTTGCCAAAATATAGCCTTCAAAATACTTTTTTAGCTCCGAAGCGACTCTAACAAAGTTGTTTTGATCCCAACTAAGTATTTGAACATATAATATATTATAATAAGTATTAGGGACTCATTTGGAAGTCAAACAAGCCTTAAAAATTCATTTCACGCAAAAACTAAGTCGTTATAACTAGTTTTGTCGAAATATGGCCTTCAAAATATTTTTTTGGCTCCGAAGTGACTCTAGCAAAGTTTTTTTGACCCCAACTATGTATTTAAACATATTATATATTATAATAAGTATTAGGGACTCATTTGGTGCTCCAACAAGCTGTAAAAGGTCATTTCGCACAAAAACTAAGTTAGCAAAATTAGTTTTGCCACAATATAGCCTGTAAAAAAAGTTTTTGGCTCCGAAGTGACTCTAGCAAAGTTGTTTAGATCCCAACTGAGTATTTGAACATATAATATATTATAATAAGTATTAGGGACTCATTTAGAGCTCCAACAAGCCTTAAAAATTCATTCCGCGCAAAAACTAAGTTGTTATAACTAGTTTTGCCGAAATATAGCCATTAAAATACTTTTTTAGCTCCTAAGTGACTATAGCAAAGTTGTTTTGATCCCAACTGAGTATTTGAACATATAATATATTATAATAAGTATTAGGGACTCATTTGGTGCTCCAACAAGCCTTAAAAAGTCATTTCGTGCAAAAACTAAGTCAGCAAAATTAGTTTTGCCGAAATATAGCCTGTAAAATAATATTTTGGTTCCGAAGTGACTCTAGCAAAGTTGCTTAGATCCCAACTGAGTATTTGAACATATAATATATTATAATAAGTATTAGGGACTCATTTGGAGCTCCAACAAGCCTTAAAAATTCATTTCGCGCAAAAAGTAAATCGTTATAACTAGTTTTGCCGAAATATAGCACTTAAAATACTTTTTTAGCTCCGTAGTGGCTATAGCAAAGTTGTTTTGATCCCAACTGAGTATTTGAACATATAATATATTGTAATAAGTATTAGGGACTCATTTGGAGCTCCAAAAAGCCTTAAAAATTCATTTCGCGCAAAAACTAAGTCGTTATAACTAGTTTTGCCAAAATATAGCCTTCAAAATACTTTTTTGGCTCCGAAGCGACTCTAATAAAGTTGTTTTGATCCCAACTGAGTATTTGAACATATAATATATTATAATGAGTATTAGGGACTCATTTGGAGCTCCAACAAGCCTGAAAAATTCATTTCGCGCAAAAACTAAGTCGTTATAACTAGTTTTGCCGAAATATAGCCCTTAAAATACTTTTTTTGCTCCGAAGTGACTATAGCAAAGTTGTTTTGCTCCCAACTGAGTGTTTGAACATATAATATATTATAATAAGTATTAGGAACTCATTTGGAGCTACAACAGGCCTTCAAAATTCATTTCGCGCAAAAACTAAGTTCGTTATAACTAGTTTTGCCGAAATATAGCTTTCAAAATACTTTTTTGGCTCCGAAGTGACTCTAGCAAAGTTGTTTTGATCCCAACTGAGTATTTGAACATATGATATATTATAATAAGTATTAGGGACTCATTTGGTGCTCCAACAAGCCTTAAAAAGTCATTTCGCGCAAAAACTAAGTCAGCAAAATTAGTTTTGCCGAAATATAGCCTGTAAAATAATATTTTGGTTCTGACGTGACTCTAGCAAAGTTGTTTAGATCCCAACTGAGTATTTGAACATATAATATGTTGTTAGCTAATTTTCGTCCGAGGATATATCGTCAAGGAAGCCTTCGCCGAAGGCGAGAAACTTCCAGAGAGAAATTCCCCGTGACGAGTGAATCGTCACGTCATTGTGAATGCTGACGACCACCACCCCGAAGGTATAACTCGGCACGAAGCTAGGTCCTCGGGGGAAGATCAGCGAGATGGAGATCCCCCAAGCTCGGGGACCAATGGATCTCGTGGCCAGCTTCACGTTCGCGGTAGATCAAGAGACTCGGGGGACTCTTCGCGAAGCGAGAGGACCCCGGACGAAAGGCAAAGCGCGGACAACAACAGTTGGATTGCTCCCGATGGTAGCTACCTCTGACAGGCTCTGTAGATGCCTCACCAGTGAATGACGTGAAGTGATTAGTTAGTAACCAACCCCCTGATTTTCGGGCAGGGTATGGTCGATTAAGATAAGGCCACCTAATCCCCTGATTTAAGGACGATTAGGTGGGGCGCATTTAATGCACTTCCCCTCTCTCTCTTGCCGGATTTCTATAAAAGGCGGGAATGTTGAAGGGGAAGGGGTTGGAAAAAATTACTCTGTAAACCCTCTCATTCAAAAAATATCAAAAACACAGTGGACGTAGACTATTACTCCGCCGGAGGGTCGAACCACTTAAAAAATTATCCGAGTGATTATTTTCTGTTAAAACTTACACTATTCATTGCCGTATCACATACTAGAGATACGGATCACGGCGTTGGTTTAAATTCTACACCAACAGCTTGGCGCTAGAAGGAGGGCCGGCCTAAACCTCCGTCTTTGTTGAAAGATTCTTCCCGCCTTCTCTATTTCTCATCGCACTACTTGATCGGAGAT
>CM030885.1:882753-961972 GCA_018132145.1 Boehmeria nivea var. tenacissima | reverse complement strand
CTGAACATCTAGACATTAGCAAAGCAGATTATAGAGCATGCAAGTAGATCAAAGAAGTCCTACTAGCTACACAACCTAATCCACACACACAAACATCATATCAACAAGTAAATACCCACAATCTTGAAACTAGATTCTTTAGCTTCCACCGAGCTTCTGCTCGGCTTTTCTCAACCAAAAACACATATGCACACTAGATTATTACAACAATTAGCCCATAATACATCCAATATACTTTATCAAAAGCAAAGCTAAATTAAAACTAGATCAAAACTCAAAAAGTTAGGGGTATTACCTAAAGTTCAATGGGTGAACTTTTCAAGCTCTTTTTGGTGTTAGATTATCTGTCTCAAGGAATGTTCTTCCAAAAACAAGACTTGCGGTTCTTGGATAATCTAGGATAGAAGAGTAAGGTAATGGTGAAAGGAGAAAATGAGGAATTATTATACACTTACAAGGATGAAAAGATTTTACCTTAATCAAACTTAGAGTTTGAACATGCACATTTTTTTCTCCACCGAACTATGTCTCTCTTCAATGTTCTTTAGTTGCTATTTATCTCTCTCTTTCTAGTTGCTGGAGTGCAAGTGGAAAAGTGAAAGTGAATGGCTTAACTTGTCCTTTTTATAGGCTAGGTTTGTAAACTAACTATGGTAAGCTAATTATGGTTCATGTTTTTTTTTCTTTTCTTTTTCTTCTCATTGCAGAGGCTCACACCATTTTTCTCTCTAATTTATTATTGTATTGACTCTCATAATTATATTTCAGCTCCTAAACTTTCAGCTACAATTTTTATTTATTTATTTATTTACTTAACACCAATTTCAAGTACTCCTTGGTCAAGCATTTTTCTCTTCACTAATTTTCACATTTAAAAATTGTCAAATTATTCTCCTTTTTGTCTCCCACTACCTCTAATTTATATTAAACAAGTTGTATGGTAATAATATACTTATATGGTGGAAAATAACTAAATTCTTAGTTTGGACATTTATCAAATTTAATTAAATTACTTTACTAATCAACTTAAGCTATTTAGGTGTAGGAAAATTAGTTTCAATCTAATTAAACTCATGGTTTATGCACTATAATTGATGTAAATTTAATATTTTCATTATTATTCTTACGTAGAATAACAAAAGCGAAAGTATGTGGGGCTGATTGGTTCCGTGAATGATCACAGAAATTAAATTACGATAACAGTGACTAAAACAACACTTTACCAAAGAACCGTGATTGGCATTTTTCTATATTTAAATTTTGTTAATCCCGAGACTTTCCAATATTTAAATAACTTCTAATGTGAAGGTACAACTAAACTGGAGTGTTTTGTGGTTGCTTGAACTCGTTTGCTATTTTTCTCGTTCTTCGTGGTAAAATGTCGATTTTACCGAAATCTTACCGTTTCCACTTCGTTTTAGCTCGAAATAACTTCAAACTTTAAATGAAAGCTTATTATGTGACTTTAAGTCATTTTCTAGCCTTAAAAATATGTTAAGACTATCGAGGGTCATTTTTCTAAAAATTGAGTCAAAATGTAATTTTTCAAAAGTTCAGGGACTACTGTTCAATTTTTTATTAATTTAAGCCGAACTTTGCCTTTGTGACCACTATTATAATAAACTTATTTATTAATGGATAAAATAAGTAATGAAAGTGAAATTTCATACTCTATTCGATGATTCGAGATGACATTCACAGAAATGTCGAAGTTTACAAAATACAATTTATTTTTCGAGAATTTTATCCCGGCATGGAGTCAGTAGGGTAACTCCGGAGTCGAGGGTTACAAATCCCTAACAAAATAAAAAGTTTCGTCCCAAAAACTCAGAATAAGACCGGGTATCTATCTCAAATCTCGCTTTCTCGTTCCTACATCGCTTCATCGATTGTGTGTCTCTTCCACTGTACCTTGACTAGTGGTATCATCTTATTCCTTAGTTGCTTCTCGCTACGGTTTAAGATCCTTTTGGGCTGCACTTCGTGCTTGAGATCCTTTGTAATCTTAAACTCTGGGTACTTAAGGATATGCGTGGGGTCTGCTATGTATTTTCTCAACACTACCTTGCCGACTTTATCGAGAATTTCGAAAGGTCCAATATATCGAGGGCTTAGTTTGTCCTTCTTACAAAATCTCGTGATTCCTCTGACTGGAGACGTTTTTAGGAATACTTTGTCTCCCACTTCAAACTCCAACGGGCGTCTCCTCTTGTCAGCATAGCTCTTCTGTTGGCTTTGGGCTGTTTCATCTGTAGGCGGATCTTTTTAATTACTTCTGTAGCTTGCTCTACTAGTTCCGGACCTAAGTATCTTCTTTCTCCTGCTTCATCCTAATGCACTGGTGAACGACATATTCTTCCGTACAAGGCTTTGTATGGTGCCATCTCGATGGTCGCTTGATAACTATTGTTATATGCGAATTCTGTCAATGGAAGAAATCTTTCCCAGGTTCCATGGAAGTGTAACGCACACGCTCTAAGCATATATTCTAATATCTGGATTGTCCGCTCGGATTATCCATCTGATTACGGGTGGTATGCGGTGCTGAACTTGAGTCTTGTGCCAAGCGCGGTTTGGAGGCTTTTCCAAAACTTGGACGTAAAGCGACTATCCCTATCTGACACGATCGATCGCGGTACTCCATGGAGTCTTACTATGTTTTGAACATAAAGTTATGCTAGTTTATCCATTGTATAAGTCGTGTTGATGGGAATAAAATGAACATCCTTGGTGAGACGATCCACGATGACCCAAACAGAGTCGTGATTCTGTTGGGTTTTGGGTAGTCCGGAGACAAAATTCATCATGACTTGGTCCCATTTCCACTCAGGAATCTCTAGCGGCTGTAACATTCTGGCGGGTCGTTGGTGTTCGGCCTTGACTTAAACAAATCTAAATGCGTCTTTCTTCATGCCTGGCCACCAATATCGCCGTTTGAGGTCTTGATACATCTTTGTGACTCTAGGGTGCACTGAATAAGGCGTCTGATATGCCTCTTCGAGTAATTATTCTCTGAGATTAGGGACATTTGGGACGTAAGTACGACCTTTAAACTCTAAGGCTCCCTCCTGATTACTGGCAAACTCTGTCTGGGGCTTATTCTTCATTCTTTCTTGAATTTATGTCAGGAACTCATCATTGGATTAGGCCTTTTGTATCTCGTCAAGTATTACTGGACACATCTGTGGACTTCCTAATCTTCCACACACTATCACTAGTTCGAAATCCATGATCTCTTTTAATAATTCCTTCGGAAGCCCTTGTAGCATTGCTAGGGTCCCAATGAATTTCTGGCTGAGTGCATCCGCAACTTTGTTCGCCTTCCCTAGATGATAGCAGATAGTAAAGTCGTAGTCCGTAAGGACCTCTAACCATCGTCCCTGACGTACTTTTAGTTGCTTCTGTGTGAATAGATATTTCAACGTTTTGTGATCGGTGTAGCTGTCACAATGTACACCGAATAGGTAGTGTCGCCAAGCCTTGAGAGCGAATGCAACTGCTGCTAACTCCATGTCATGAGTGGGGTATCGGGTCTCGTATTCCTTTGATTATCGTGAGGCATAAGCAATTACTTTGCCGTGTTGCATTAGTACGGCCCCTAATTCTGACTTCGACGCATCACAATAGATGCCGAATCCGGCGTTTCCTTGAGGAATGGCGAGAACAGGAGCAGTTGTCATGCATTTCTTCAACTCCTGAAAGCTTCCTTTGCAAGGTTCCGTCCATGCATACTTATGCTCCTTGTGGGTTAGGGCCGTTAGAGGGCTCGCGATCCTGGCAAATCCTTCGACAAATCTACGGTAATACCCTACTAATCCCAGAAAACTTCTCACTTCGGTGATATTCGTCAGCCAACGCCAGCTTATGACGGCCTTAATCTTAGCAGGGTCTACTGCAACTCCTTCTTTAGAAACGGTATGCCCTAGGAAGACAACCTTCTCAAGCCAAAATTCGCACTTCTTGAATTTGGCGTAAAGCTTTTTCGTCTGGAGTCGTTGCAACACTGACCTTAGGTACTGGGCATGTTCTTCATTGTTCTTGGAATATATTAAGATGTCGTCGATGAAGACGATGAAAAACTTGTCTAGAAAATCCTCATACACTCGGTTCATTAAGTCCATGAAAGCTGCAAGAGTGTTGGTGAGGCCGAACGGCATTGCTTAGAATTCATATTGCCCGTATCTAGTACGAAAAGCCGTCTTTGGAACGTCTTCTTCTCTTATTTTCAACTGATGGTAGTCGGACCTTAAGTCGATCCTTAAAAATATCACAGATCCGACTAGTTGATCGAATAAGTCATCAATTCGCGGTAGCAAGTACTTGTTCTTAATAGTCGCCTTGTTGATCTCCCGGTAGTCTATGCAAAGTCTTAGCGAGCCATCTTTCTTCCGAACAAATAGGACTAGCGCACCCACCCCACGGGGAATAGCTAGGTCGGATAAGGCCTTTCTCTATCAACTCCTCGAGTTGTGCCTTTAATTCTTTCAGTTCTGTTGGAGCTAAGCGATACGGGGCTCGGGAGATAGGTACGGTCTCGGGGATCAACTCTATCTAATACTCGATCTCCTGATCGGGTAGCAACCCTGGAAGGTCGTCCGGGAAGACTGACAGGTACTCTCGTACTATAGGCACGTCTTCTGGCACTGACTCTCGCTTGGCTTATCCTTAAGCCAAGATGTTGATTTGTAGACGTCTCCTGCTGGAGTGACAGTAACAAAGGGACTACTGAGGGTCCTTCTCTTACCTTCTAACCTGTCGCCAAGACGCTTGGCGATATATGAATGTGTTACTCCAGAGTCGATGAGCGAAAAAAAGTTAAGATTAGAGACTCGAAGCTGACCTGAGACTGATGTAGAAGGGCCTGCTTCGATGTCTCTCTCGTTCAAGCTATACACCCTCGCATTTGGGCGACTGTGAGGGGCTGACTCTGTCACCTTAACGGCGTTGTTCTTGCAGTTGCGGGCTATGTCTCTCTCTTGGCCACAGTTGTAGCAGGCTCGTGTGGTCCCAAATCGGCATTCTCCAAAATACATTTTCTGGCACTTTGGGCATTGAGGGACCAGCGCTGTTCTTTCCCTGGCATTTTCTTCACGGGGCATCCAACGCCCTATCACATTTCTCGTCTCTGTTCTGTCTTGTTCCCTCTTAGGCTCCCTACTTCTGTTCCAATTCTTATTTCTCTGTCCTGGATTATCTTTGCTGAAATATCGCTTCTTGAAGTTGAAGCAGTTGTTCATGCGAAAGTGTCTGATACTAGACTGAAACCGTTTCTTCTTCTTGCATCCGGTCTCCTTATTCTGTCCATCAGCCGGGCGATCTGTCCTTCCTCCACTGGTTCTGTCTTGGGGTTATCTCGTACAGTAGTTTTCCAACAAACAAAATAGTTGTTTTTGTAATTAACGACCCTTCGTTAATTTATTTATATCTCTTGTTGTGATTAGAACTCACTCCCATCATTGCATTATCTAATTTATAATTGGAATACTTGTGCTTAAATTTTTAGTGGCCATTCATTTTAAAAATCAACTCCTTAAAGTGCAAAATTGCACCATGAGTCCCTGAACTTTTAAGAAAATAAAAATTGGCCTAATTTAGAAAAATGACCCTTTTTGGGTTGTAATATATTTTTAAGGTTACAATATGATTTATAATTATATAATTAACCTTAGTTTCAAATTTGAGACTATTCTGAGTTAAAACGAAGTCGGAATGGCTTAAACTCGAAAAGTCGAGATAAACCGTGTAAATACGGTTAAAAAAAGAGAACGAGCTCAGAACGACCACATATAATTTAAATATTTGATTTCCAAACTGTATTTTAGAAGTTTATAGTAACATAAGTAAGTCTCGTTAAGTCTTGAGTTAGACGGAATTTGAATTAGCTCAAAACAATATTAGTATTAATAAATAATAATAATTAGATTGTTATTTTTTTTGCAATTATATACCATAAGGATAATGGTTATCTTAAAAATAAAACCAATAGTCAACATCGTTAGTCTAGCAACCGTGAGAGTTAGATAAGGACTCGCGGTACTTGATTATCCCCCTACGGATGGTGTTTGTCCAATTCAATATCAAGGCTAGATTTCTATTTAGTGGATAGAATCTTTAGATGTATTTGTAGTTTGACCGACCCCACGACGGCACTCTAGAGTTAAGTCTTTAGTTTCGAAACGATGATTTATTTAGAATAAAGAAAATTGTTTCTCATTAACCAAATTCTGATTCGATAGTTAAATCGTATAAAACAAGTTGTTGTCAAATACTTTTTGATCAAGAAGAAGTCTTGTTTTTAGTTAAGCGTGTAAATTGACCTACCCTACGGCGGCAGTTTACCCGTGGTTAACTGAATTATCGATGGAATAGTGGGTTTCATGGTTTGTTTTTCCTTATATATTACATTCATGCATTATTAATTCTTAAATTGCATTTACTTACATCATAAACATTCAAACACAAAATTTACTTATTACTGCTTTTATTTAATTCAGAAAATGTCGTCCATTTTTTCAAACGATTTCAAACTATTCTTCCCTGATTTTCCTATGTGGATGGAGAACATTGAACTTACCCTCGATTAGAAGAAATTTTACATGTACTCTATGAAGATTGTCCAAAACTAGATTCATAAGAATCTTTTTCAAGTCGCATGCAAGCATATGATTGTTGGATGACGATATAGATGCTAAAGACATCTTGTTGACCAATATGCCTGATAAGATTAGGATTAAAATGGCCAACAAGAAACATGCTCAAGACATCATGGACTCACTCCAACTCATTTTAGGATTGTATCGAAAACAAGTTCGATTTGATCGAACTTTAAAGTTTACTTCCACCAAATATGTTGCTGGAAGTGGTGTTCGTGAGCATGTTTTACAAATGGACAAATGAATGCGAGAATCTGATAACCTTGGCTCCAACTTAGATTATAGGACGAGAGTGTATATGATACTAAACTCGCTTCCTGAAATTTTTAAGGGATTCATCGACTATTACTTATCAAACAATGTTGAGTTTGAATTCCGACTTCTAGCCGATGAATTGGAGACATATGAAAGACTCAATAACTTAGGTATGACTAAGTAAAAGTTATTGAAAAATCATCATTCGAAGTTAAAAAAACCTTGGAGAAAGGTGAATCCAGTGAACTCCACAAAACTAAACGGAAGAGGCTAATTAAGAATATTGGAAAGTGTTTCCACTACAACGTGGATGGGCATTGGAAACGCAATTGCCCCAAATACTTAGCCGAACTGGCTGAGAAGAAGCGTCAAAACGCTAAATCTAATTTGCATGTTTTAGAAGCTATATTAGTAGAGGTTAATGCCTCCTCTTGGATAATTGATTTGGGAGCGACTAACTATGTATATTCTTCTTTGGAGCTTATTAGATCCTTTAGAGAACTTGCTGAAGGGGAGCTAATAATGCGCGTTGGCAATTGGGCAACAGTTTCGGTCAAGGCCATAGGAGAAGCCCATACTCAGTTTAGAGCAAGATATTTAGATTTAGAAAATATTTATTTTATTCCAAATTTTAGTAGAAATTTGATTTCTGTTTCAATGTTAGCTGAACAATCCTTTGGAATCTCTTTTAATAATAATAAAATTTTTATTTCAAAAAGGTCTTAATTTATGTTATGTTAATTTAGAAGATGGGTTATATGTCCTGAATCCCTATGAAAATGTTTCATATAGTACCGAACTGTTTAAAGTTGCTAAACCTAAATCTAACAATAGAAAAAAATAGGTAGATAATGATTTTAAAACATATATGTGGCATCTTAGGCTTGGTCATATCAACATTGATAGAATCAACAGACTTGCAAATGATGGTTCTTTGAGAGAACTAACTGTTCGAACTCTCTCTGTCTGTGAATCTTGCCTTGAAGGCAAAATGACCAAAAGACTTTTCTTTGCAAAGGGGCAAAGAGCCACACAACTACTTGAGCTAGTACATTCGGATGTTTGCGGACCACTAAATGTACAAGCTAGAGGAGGTTATGAATACTACGTCACTTTCGTTGACGACTATTCAAGATATGCTTTCAGTTATCTAATGGCAAGAAAATCTGAAATTTTTGGAAAGTTTATAGAATTTCGAGCCGTAGCTGAAAAGCAATTAGAAAAATCACCAAAAGAACTTCTATCTGATCGAGGAGGAGAATACCTTAATACTCAATTCAAGGACTACCTTTTAGAGAATGTGATTCTCTCATAATTAACGGCTCTTGACACTCCAGAATAAAATTATGTTTCGGAGAGACGAAACTAAACATTGTTAGATATGGTAGGTCCATGATTAGCTACTCCTCATTACCATTATCCTTTTGGGAATATGCACTACATGCGGCAAATGATATTTTGAATGTTTAGGAATGGGACTTACAGATATGACCCATCTGCTTTGGGGTAAGTAGGAGATTGTTAGGAGTATGCCCTTTAAATCATATGTATTTATCATTTTTTGAATATTAATAAAAGAAGTAGTCAATTTGTGAATTTTGTTATGTTTTATTCTATTATAAAATGAATGCTTATCAAATCTAAAATATATTATACAGTTATAATTTCAGTATGTGGAGAGTTTTACATACATGAGGATTAAAATTATATGATAGCATATTTAAACTAGTCCGTGATAGATCGGTGTGTACGAATCTCTCTGATTGAAATGTACTAATACTTTCCACGATGTTATGAGCATGACCTTCTTATTCGAAAAGTCAGTGTGCGAGACACTAAAATGGAGATATTTTATATAATATTGATTATATAATACTTGGACCGGCCTAACATAGAAACTTCATTTAAGCACCGTTATGAGGATTCTAACTTGGGTCAATCGATGATCGTATGATGGTCGATCTCATTCCTGAGTGATTCATAGACTCCTTCTATAAATTGACGTGATCTTTAATTTGCTCGTTAAAGCCTAAAGTACATTAGGCCTAATACTTGCAGTTTAGGTTCCCGCAGTTCGTAGGGGCTTGGAATGTGAATTACGAATATGGAATTCACAACTTAATAAGTAATAATAGTTCCCTTATGTGTTGACTTTTAGAACTAAGCGGTTTGAGTGCTCTAACTCGTAAGTAATTATGAATTAACCGTTTAATAGTGAACTCAATGGTACTTAAGGAACAAGATGTGGGGTAAAACAGTAACTTCACCCAGTTTAGATCACGAACCATTTAGTGAAGGATCAACAATTATGAAATGATTATATCAATGGATAATCCTAAAGAGTTTAATCATATAAATAATATCATAAAATTGGAGAGTTCAATCCTGAATTTATAGTAGAGTAATCTCAGAATTAATAAACGGTTAATTACATCAAAGAGTTTTGATTTAATTTTCTAAGTTTATTGGAGCTGAAATTCACGGGTCCATGGTCCCCGCCCCGTCTATAAATTGAACTAGAATTCTCGTTGGTTAATTACACAGTTAATTATTTTCTCAGTATTTGTGTTTTGGACTACGAATAAAAAAAATATCACAAGGAGACCATTCCTTGTGATGGGCAAATTTTGGATGCTAAATATAGATAAATTAATTTGTTATTTTATAATTAGATTATTAAATTTACAAGTTATATAAATATGAGATATTTATATTTTATATTTAAATGTTAAATATAATATTTCGGTATTCATTATCTAGTTAGTAGATAATCATAACTCAAAATATGAGATATTTTAATTTTGATTCAAATCTTAATTGGATTAAGATTGATGAGCCATTTTTGTTAACCTAATTGGAATAGGATTTGTTCCATTTAAACGTGTTAAATAGAAATAAGAAACATAGATATTTTATTTTTTGAAAAATATATTGCCCTAATTTTCTATCATGGCCGAATTTCACAAGGATAAAGATTAGGAATAGTTTTTCTAATCCTATTGAAATCATATAATTATTAAAATAATTATTTGGTCAAATATTATTTTGTGAAAATAGTTTAGGATGAATCCTAATTTGAATTTTTGATTAATCTTAATCCTATTCTAACAGTGGTGGCCGAATTTTTCACCCCCCTGTGACTATAAATTTGTCACTTGTTGCAACACAAAATAATCGAAGTATCCATATGTTAAAATGCAGAAAATTCTATAGCCTTTGAATTGTTAAAATCATTTCTCCTCTCCTCCCGAAAACCCTAGCCGACACCATCTATAGCAAGAAAGAACAATTATTTTTCTTGTCATTTTAAGTGAGAAAAACAATCGAGAGAGCCCACACTCGTGTTCTAGCGAAATCTGAGAATTGGAGTAGAAGATCGTGGTACTTTGAAGTGACCGGTAAACTCATTGTGAGAGTAGGACAAACGCGGGCCCAACCTTGGCGGTCTCACAACGTACGGTGTCCGTTTTTATTAATATCGTCGTAATAGAAAAAAACTTTATGGTATGATTTCTTCGAAACCCTAACTCAAGAATTATGTGATAATTGTTTGTTTAAATTTTTGTGACTCAACATGCACATGAGATCCACTTGGTACTATTCGATTAATTGTTATTTGATTTACCACGTTATATTATTCCGTTGTGCATCTCTAACTTGATCAAAATTGCAAAATTTTTCGGGTTAATGTAATCTGAAAACCAACAGTTATTTCTTGCTATATGGGGCATCGGCTAGGGTTTTCAGGAGGAGAGAAAAAATGACTTTAACAGTTAATAGCTAGAGAGAATATTCGGTATTCCAACACATGAAAACTTAGGTTATTTGGTGTTGCAATAAGTGATAAATATATAGTTGTAGAGGGCTGAAAAATTCGGCCACTATAGTCAGAATAGGATTAGGATTAATCCAAGATTCAAATTAGAATTTTATCCTCAACTATTATTTTCATAAAGTAATATTGGACCAAATAATTATTTTAATAATTATACGATTTCGAATAGAAATAGAAAAACTATTCCTAATCCTTATCCTTATGAAATTCAGCCATGATAGAAAAATTAGAGTAAAATATTTTTTCAAAAAATAAAATACATATTTTTCTTATTTCCATTTAACATATTTAAATAGAACAAATCCCATTCCAATTAGGTCAAGATAAATTGCCATTATGCCTTGCAATATTTATTTTATTTGTTCAATCCTAATCCAATTAGGATTTGAATTAAAATTAAAATATCTCATATTTTGAATAGTGATTAGCTACTAACTAGATAACGAATACCAAAATATTTTATATTTAATATTTAAAAATAAAATATAAATATCTCATATTTATATAATTTGTAAATTTAATAATCTAATTATCAAATAACAAATTAATTTATCTTTATTTTATCTCCAAAATTCACCCATCACATGGAGTGGTCTCCTTTTGATATTTTTCTTATTCGTGGTCCAAAACACAAATAGTGAGAAAATAATTAACTCTTTAATTATCCAATGAGAATTCTAGTTTGATTTATTGAGACGGAGTGAGGACTATAGACCGTCAATTCGAGCTCCAATAAACATGAAAAATTAAATAAAAACTCTTTGATGTAATAAACTGTTTATTAATCCCGTGATTGCTCCACTGTAAATTCGGGATTGAACTCTCGAATTTTACGGATATTATTTATATGATTAAACTCTTGATGGTTGTTCATTGATATAATCATTTCAAGATTGTTGATCCTTCACTAAATGGTTCGTAATTTAAGCTGGGTAAGAGTACCGTTTTACCCCTTGATTACGTCTTGTTCCTTAGGTACCACTGAGTTCATTAGTAAACGGTTAAATCGTAATTTCTTACAAATTAGGGTACTCAAACCGTTTAGTTCCATAAGTCAACACATAAGTGAACCATTATTACTTATTAAGTTGTGAATTCCATATCCATAATTCACATTCCCAGCTCCATACGAACTGCGGGATCCCAAAGTCCAAGTATTGGGCCTAATTGGCTTTAGGCTTTAATGAGCAAATTAAAGACCCCGTCAATTCCTAGAAGGAGTCTATGAATTACTCAGAATTTAGATCAACCATTATATGATCATCGATTGACACAAGTTAGAATCGTCATAACGGTGCTTAAATGAAGTTTCTATGTTAGGTCGGTCCAAGTCCTATATAATCGATATTATATAAAATACCTCCATTCTAGTGTCTCACACACTGACCTTCCGAATAAGAGGGTGATGTTCATAATCTCATAGATAGTATTCGTGCATGCCAATCAAAGAGATCCATACTCACTGATTTATCAGGGACTAGTTTAAATATGCTATCATATAATTTAATTCCTCATGTATGTAAAACTCATCACATATTAATATTATAACTGTATAAAATATTTTGGATTTTGATAAACATTCATTTTATAATAAAATAAAACATAACAAACATTCACAAATTGACTACTTCTTTTATTAATATTTAGAAAATGATTAATATATCTTATTCAAATGTCATATTCTTAACACCATACCAATCATTTCTATTCTTTAGGAACGAAAGATATTTGATCGTGGTTGTCAGGGTTTCCTCGTTTATATTATAGGCTTGTCCAAGGCGGACATGCATCAAGCTTCAGTTATCTCGATCGTAAAGAATTTCCTCCATATTTTCCCCGAAAACCTTCCAGGATTACCTCCAAACCGTGAGATTGAGTTCGTTATTGAATTATTACTTGGTATCGCCCCAATTTCTACGGCACCATGTCTCATGGCCTCGACAGAGTTAAATGAATTGAAGATTCAATTACAAAAGTTGCTCGACAAGGGTTTTATAAGACCTAGTCACTCGCCATATGGGGCCCCGTACTCTCTGTTAGGAAAAAAGATGGATCTATGCGTTTGTGCGTAGATTATCAGGAGTCAAATAAACTAACCATAAAGGGTAATTACCCACTTCCGAGGATCAAGGACATGTTCGACCAACTTCTAGGGTTTTCAGTGTTCTCAAAGATAAACTTGCAATCGGGCTACTACCACCTAAAAATACGCGAGGAAGACATACCCAAGACCACCTTCCATACTTGATATGGTTACTATTGATTCCTGGTGACGTCTTTTGGTCTCACATGTGCCTCGACTGCATTTATGAATCTAATGAATCACGTGTTCGAAGACTATCTCGATAAGTTCGTTATAGTCTATATCGACGACATCCTTGTCTATACGAAGACAATAGGAGCATGAGAAGAATTAACAAACCATTTTGTGACGTTAGCCGAGCAAAAGTTTTATGCGAGTTTCAAAAGTGTGAGATTTTGCTGGAAATGTCTCATTTCTCGGTCATGTATGTAACCACGGCCCCCGGGATTATCCTTCTGCGATACTTCCTCGATAGAATTAGATAAACATCATTGTATTATCGATGCTTGGATAATTAATTTAATATCTCGTCTCGCAATTAGAACTCTTTTTTATTATTGCATTATCCAATTTAATATTGGAATATTTGTGTGTGAATTCTTAGTGGTCATTAGATTTGAATTCAACTCCTTAAAGTGCAAAATTGCACCGTGGGTCCCTAAACTTTCAAATAATTACAAATTTGGCCTTGTTTAGAAAAATGATCATTTTTGGGTTGTAATTTATTTTCAAGGCTATAATATGATTTTTAATCATATAATTAGCGTTATTTACAAATTTGAAACCATTTCGAGCTAGGACGAAGCTGGAATGGCTTAAACTTAAAAAAGTCTAGAAAAACCGTGTAAATGCGGTTAATGAACGGAACGAGCTCAGAACGACTACTATTAAATGAAAGTTGACTTCTAAACTATATTTGTTAGAAGTTATTTGTGACATAGTAAGGTCTCGTAAAGTCTCGGGTAAAAAAGAAATTGAATTAGGTCAAAACCGTGAACAGTAGACCAAGAAGGGGCATTATAGTCATTACGTGCAAGAACGAGCCTCAGAAATTATTCCCGACCACTTAAACTAGCCCAAAATAATCCCTAAATTAAATGGTAAGAGCATAAAAGGCCAAAAAATTTGGGACTCGTGAGTGGCCTATTAACTGTTATGTTATTTAAGATTGTTGAAACTAATCAAAACCTAAGGCCTCTTGCAATATCCCAGTCCTCTTAATGAGTTGACAAGGGGATAAAGAACATAAGAAATCCTAGTCCTCTTAACGAGTTGATAAGGGGATAAAGAGCAATAAAAGTCCCAGTTTGCTATATGATCTGACAAGGGGATAAAGAACAATAAAATCCAATCTATTGTGTAATCTGATAAGGAGATAAAAGATAAGATAAAAATCACAATCCTCTTGATAAGAGTAAGATGGGTAAGAATCTGAAAATCAATCTTCCAAGTTAACAAGGGGATAAAGAATAATAAAAATCCCAGTCATCTTAACATATTGACAAGGGAATAAAGAACAATAAAAGTCCTAGTCTACTGTGTGATCCGACAAGGGGATAAAGAACAATAAAATTCCAGTCTGTGGTGTGATCTGACAAGGGGATAAAAGATCAGATAGAAATCCCAGTCCTCTTAATAAGAGTATGACGGCTAAGAATCTAAAATAATCCTCAGTCCTCCAAGTGAGTTGACAAGAGGTTAACAAGAATAAAATTGTAAAAATATCGATGGTACCACTCGGCTCCAAGAGAAGAGAGTCCTAACTCTAAGAGGAAGAGCTCTGCTCCTAGAAGGTGAGCTTATTCCTCACACAAAGCCGGCCAGTTGAGTGTGAGATGAAGTTTGAGGGACTGTTGGGAGATAGGCTGTCTCCCTGCTTGTGCGCTAGAGAAATTGCTGTAACCACCAGTGGATCCCAGACAAACTAAAGTGAAAGAATAAAGACATTTGTGTGATGAGCCGTAGTAACGACAAGTTATCGAGTCAAAACTTAAGTCCGGAGTTCGCTCCGAAGATAGCACTTCAGAAGGACCTTACATGAAGTATGGTGGGCCTATAACCCAATCAAAGCTTGTTAAGGGTGACATCATGGATTGAGACCATGGTAAGTGTTTGATCGTCCCACGACGATCGAACCTCTATCCTCTAAGATGATACTATCGAAGAAAGAATTGTGTGATAATGAGTAGTACGAGAGACCACCCTAATTAAGGGCTCCCGGAGAATTGAGTCGGATGGTCTTGATTATATCTCTATCGGTGCGAGAGTCTGCCTGAAATAAGGGGATCCTCCCGAGTTTGGTTGAACAGTCTTGGCCGTTTGGCTAGAAGTACGAGAGGCCACCTGGTCAAAGATAGGTCCTCAAAGATAGAGTAAAACAAGAAAGACTGTGTGTGAGAGCCTGCCTAGTTAAAGGCAGGACCTCAGTCAGTAAATGACTAAATGAGTAAAGAGTAAAAGACGAGAGACGACGGTGAACAATCGAGTAGAAAGCTTAGTGCTGTGTGAAGAGAATTAGTCAGTGTGGGACAACTAATTCTCTATTTGTATTTCATGGTACATTGTTTTGTGATTGTTGTATGGCATATTTAAGATAGAGTAGTTTGCCCTTACTAAGTTTATCAACTCACATGTTTCTCGGTGTTGTAGATAAGAATACAATGAAAGTCGAAGACTAGGAGCTGGCGATGGGTGATGTGTATGGTATCCTCGAGGAGCAAGTGAAGACCCGTGGTAATTTAATTAAATTTTCGCATTTTGTATTTGAAAGACAATATTTTGTTTTGAATTCAGGATGAGATCACGAGAATTCATTACGTGTATGTAAAACGTATTTACATTCCGCCTTAGTGGCTTTTACTTAAGAATGGTGTTTAAAACTTCTGCATTACAAAAAAAAGAAAAAAATATGACCACGTTATTGAAAGTGTGTTAAAGTGTTAAGAAAGTAGAAAAGAAGAGTTTTACTCTCCTGTCACCGCTACGGCCGAGCGAGCGGGTTGTGACAACATAGTGTCTAAAGAAGGAATTTTGATGGATCCGTCAGAGATCGAAGCAGTAAGTTAATGAAAACAACCCACGACGATCAAAGAAGTACGTAGTTTTGTGGGATTTGTCGAGTAGTATAGGCGGTTCGTAGAGGGATTTTCCAAACTTGCTCTATCCTTGACTCGTCTCACTCAAAAGAATATTAAGTTTTCTTGGACTCCGACGTGTGAATAGAGCTTTGAAGTGCTCAAAAAGCGTCTTAAAACTGGTCATGTGTTGACAATCCCCTTGGGAACCACTAGATTTGTGCTTTATTCCGACGCTTCGAAGCAAGGATTGGGCGTGGTATTAATGCAACATTGGAAAATAGTGGCGTACATATCGAGATAACAATGATTATAAAAGCCGTTACCCTATTCACGACCTTGAGCTTGCCTCGTTGTGTTTTTCTTAAAGAATTCTAAGTACTACCTTTACTTGATTCATTATGACTACTACCCTGTTCATAAGTGCATGAATTATATATTTGACCGAAAGAGACTCGAATACCCGTCAAGGTAGATGATGATAGACGCAAGAATTTTCGCGATTCAAGGATTGGTTATCGTTTGTGCGATTCAAGGATTGGTGATGATAGAGAAATAGGCTCTGTGGTTGGTTCAATAATTCAAAATTTGTGTTTTTGGTGAACTAGGATACTCATTAGGCTACAAATTGAAGATTTGTATGATATATTGAGAGTTTCTCTTTTGTTTTCCAATTGTTGTTGGTTTCTTGCAATTTTAGGATTTGATTTGAAGACATTGAAGAAGTTCTTCTCTTAATCTTTATATATAATTGAGTATGTAGAATAACACTGTATCTTTTAGTTTAAAGAATCATATGCATTTTGTTTCTTTCATGAAAGTAGTTTTCTACCTAAGTAATTGTGCTTTATATTATTAGAGATATACAATGTGATATGATCTTATTTGCTATTAAAATTACTAATCTGATCATATTTGCAATAAATGTACATTGATTGTGTTTTCTACAACTATAATAATGCTCTAAATTGGATGACTGAGTAGTTGAGTTTTTATGCATCATTGATAAAGAATGATGAAATTTGAGAATAAATTTACTAATGGTCTTTTGTTGATTTAAGAACAAGTTAACCAAGAAGCCAATTCAAAACTAAGGAAAAAAAACTTGTTTGGTTTTATAGAAACAAATGAGGATAATTCGAAGCCAAAGTAAAAACAACACCCTTTACCCCGAACCCTTAGAAGATCTCGTTGAGGATCCCGATCCTGCCCTGCCGCTCATTGACCAGTTTCCCCAGATGCCACTGATATTGGTAGACATGGACGACGAAAGCTCAGATAGTAGCCACGATTCCAGCTACGACCCCGAGGGCGAGTCGGACATGGAGATAAAGAGCGACGCCTCTGACGTTGTACCCGACCACGATCTCTCTGATTGATAGACTTTTTTTAGTTGATTCTTAGCATTCTCGAGAAATGCCATTATGACAACCCGACATACCGCTCATTTGAAGCTATATCGCTACTATGTTGATATTTCCTTTTATATACTTACATGAGATTTTCTCGGCTCGTGAAGCAAGATTTCATTCTTATTGCTGCTCGCGGAGCCGTCGTTATTATATTCAAATATATGTGTTTATCTAGGAACACTTATGAACTGTGAGAAACTTATATATATAAATGATAATGACTATTATACATATGCCTGGCATGTTTTAACAATGACTAGATACCATATGAAATTTAAATATGAAAATGAACACCTTCTATTTAATCAAAAGCTTCACAAGTAGCGGGATTACGGGCTCGTAATGTGCATGACTGTAGGAATACGTTAACTGTGAAAGAGAACCATGCCGCACAAACGTGCTCCTACCACTATCCACAGGGAACTAGATGGAGTCCGCGAGTGGATGGCGGAGCAGTAGGAGGCCACTCGCCAACGAGACGACCAAGCTCGCACCCAAGCGGTGATTCTCGAGCAACTGTTAGTTCACTTGAATGAGATGGCCAAGACAGCTCCCGCACCACCAGTACCAGCAAAGCAGAATCCTTCTCCTCTCACACAGCCGATTCCCAAAGCAACCAACCCGGTGGCACCAAAAGCACCTCTTACCATGAATCAGTTTGGCGAACCAGTCTACGAGAGGTTTCGGCGTTAGAAGCTGCCTCGATTTGATGGAATCCACGATCCTACCACTGTTGAGGAATGGTACAAACACCTCCAACACATCTTTAGTTACATGGGACTCACAGACATCAAGAATGTGGTGTGTGCTGTGAGCAAATTGGATAAGGAGGCGATGTGTTGGTGGGAAGTGATAGGTCAGACTAAGGACCTCAATGCTATGACCTAGGAGCGTTTCACTAAGCTATTCTGGGATAAGTACTTGGGAGAAGCCCGTCTAGTAGGAAAAGTCCGAGAATTCCTGAGCATCCGGCAAGGAAAGGTGTCGGTAGCAGAATACGTGACCAAGTTTTACGAACTAGCCCGGTTTACATCCACCATGGTCCCTACCGACGAGGCTCGTAAAATGAAGTTTATGCATGGACTGCGCCTAGAGATCGCTAAGCAGATCGACAGTGGTAAGGAAGGCCCTGAATCCTATACAGATGTTGTTCAGAAGGCCCTGCATAACAATGGATTGGACAAACAAGAAGACAAGAGCGTCGAGACTCGACCAGCCAGCTAGAGTGATGGAAAAGAGGAGAAAGAAAGTTATAGGAACAGAGGACAATTATCGTTCCGATATATGAACTTTAACAGGGGCAGCCGCCCCAATTTCAAGATGCAGAGCTACAGTTATGGCGAATCTAGGCCCCGATATGAGAACATAAATAGAGTAGGAAACAAGAAAAGACCTGATGGATCGGATAATCAGAATGCGAAAGGGCGATACACGCCTTGGGAAGAAGACCAGAAGGATAAGGCTACATTGGTACCACAATGCCCCAAATGCCATAAGGCTCACCCCAGAGAATGCCACCTTGGAAACATCCGCAACTGCTTTAATTGCAGCAAGAAAGGCCACTCTGCGCGAGATTGCAGGAGCGCAGCGGCTAAGGCAGCTGAGCCGGCACCGCGAGGACGCTGTAGACTTAACGAGGGAGACGTCGAGGCTGGACTGTCTACTTCGATCTCAGGTCAACTTCCTGTCTCGAACCTTAGTTTATATGCACTCAAAGACTTAGAAGCAACTCATTTATTTATAGCAGAATGATTAGTTGATAGGCTGGAGGGTAACAGCAAAACCCTGAACAGCCTATTTATTACTATTACCCCAACCAGAGAGCTCTATCAATCAACGTCCTAATTTAAAGACGTGCCTATTAGAATAGGAGAGTTTGCCCTCTAAGCTAACTTAATCAAAATCGAGATGTATGATTTTGACGTTATTCTTGGCATGGATTGGCTTACCACCCATTACGCGGTGATAGATTGTTAGAAGAAACGCCTGCGTTTCAATCCTCCTAACGCCAATTCATATGAGTTTTAAAGAACTCCATGCAGTCGGTCGATACTGACTATTTCTGCTCTTTAGACCAAGAAATTAATCGATACCGGATGTACAGGATATTTGGCAAATATTGTAGACTCAACGAAGGAGCGGGAGACGGTACCGAGCGACGTATTGGTAGTACGGGAATACTTAACAGTGTTCCCAAAAGATCTCCTGAGATTGCCCCTAGACAGAGAAGTCGAGTTCTATATAGAACTAATTCCCAAGATTGCGCCGATATCACGAGCCCCGTACCGATTAGCTCTGGCCAAGCAAAAAGAATTAAAGGCCCAATTGGAATAATTATTTGAAAAAGGCCTCATTCGACCCAGTGATTCCCCATGGGGAGCACCGATACTCTTTGTGAGAAAGAAAGATGGCTCGCTGAGACTGTGCATCGACTACCGGGAATTGAATAAGACAACCATAAAGAACAAGTACCCGGTTCCGCAAATTGATGATTTGTTTGACCAGCTAGCTGGCTCCAAAGATGAATTTTAGGACAAGGTATGGGCACTACAAATTTCTAGTTATGTCATTTGGCCTCACGAACGCCCCTGCTGCGTTCATGGATATGATGAATAGAGTCTTTGAGGATTACTTGGATATGTTTGTTATCTTCTTTATTAACGATATCTTGATTCACTCTAAGGATAGAGAAGAGCACGCCCATCATTTAAGGTTAGTCCTGCAGTGACTCGAAGCTAAGAAACTTTTTGCCAAATTCAAGAAGTGTGAATTCTGACTCTAGCAAGTTATTTTCCTTGGTCACGTGGTATCAAAGGATGGGGTGGCAGTGGACCCTGCCAAAATCGAGGTTGTTCTAAAATGGCCGTAGCCTAAGAACGTGACCAAGATAAGAAATTTCTTAAAACTGGATGGGTATTATTATCGTAGATTTGTGGAGGGATTTGCGAAGATCGCATACCCCATGGCAGCGTTAACCTATAAAGAGCATAAGTATAACTGGTTGGAGTCTTGTGAACGGAGCTTTCAGGAGCTAAAGAAGTAGCTGACCACCGCGCCCATCTTCACTATTCCACAAGGTAGTACCGGGTTTGCCATTTATTCTGATGCCTTGAAGTCTGGATTAGGAGCCGTGCTCATGCAGCACAACTAGGTAGTTGTCTATGCCTCTCAGCAACTCAAGGACTATGAGACTAGATACCCCACTCACGACATCGAATTAGCTACCGTAGTGTTCCCACTCAAGACTTGGCGACACCAGTTGTATGGAGTCCACTGCGAGATGTATAGGGATCTTAAGACATTGAAGTATCTGTTCACACAAAAGTAGTTGAACGTGCGTCAAGGATGATGGATGGAGCTCCTTAATAATTATGATTTCATGATCAACTACCATCCCGACAAGGCGAACAAGATCACAGACGCACTTAGTCAGAAATCCACCGATAACTTGGCAATGTTGCAGGGACTACCAAAGGAATTGGTTAAAGAGATAGTGGATTTCGAATTAGTAATAGTGAATGGTAGACTTTCGAGTCTACAAGTACGCTGGTTAATATTGGAAGAGATAAAAGAAGTATAATGCAAGGACGAAGTTTTGGTCAAGGCTCGAGAAGAGGCAGAAAAGCAAACCTCGACAGAGTTCAGAGTTAGTCCCGACGGGACTTTATTGTACAAAGGATGCATCTGCATTCCAAATATCCCCGAGATTAAAGAACAACTGCTTGAGAAAGCCCGCCAGACACCGTATTCCATGCACCTTGGTGTTACAAAGATGTATCAGGATTTAAAGAGACAATACTAGTAGCCAGGTGGTATGAAGAGAGATGTCATAGGATTTGTGGAGAAATGCCTCACCTGCCAATAGATCAAAGCTGAACATCAAAGGCCCATTGGAATCTTACAGGCTTTGGAAATCCCAAAATGAAAATGGGAATAAGTGACAATAGACTTTGTCTCAGGGTTACCCAGGACTCGTCAATGGCACGAATCCATTTGGGTTGTCGTGGATCGCCGCACTAAGTCAACGCACTTCATTCCCATCCACACTACCCATACCATGGATAAGCACGCTAAGCTATACATTCAGAATATCGTTAGACTTCACAGAGTGCCATGCTCGATCGTTTCCGATCGAGACAGCCATTTCACCTTGCGCTTTTGGAAAAGATTACAACTCGTGCTTGGAACGAAGCTCAAGTTCAGCATGGCCTACCACCCGCAAACTGAGCGGACAATTCAAAAACTAGAAGATATATTGAGGGCTTGTGCATTGGATGTCCCAGGGATGTGGGAGAAATTTCTTCCATTTTTTGAGTTTGCTTAGAACAATAGTTATCAGGCCACAATCAAAATATCACCGCACCAGGCGCTCTACGGAAGAAAGTTTAGATCACTCGTGCATTGGGATGAAGCCGGAGCAAGAAAGTATCTCAAGCTTCCGAGGCAATTCAGAAAATTAGCAGTGGATGTAGACCGCGCGGAGTCAACAAAAGAGCTACGCTGACAAGAGAAGACGACCATTGGAATTTGAATGGGGCATAAGGTATTCCTAAAGACCTCGCCTGTGAAAGGAGTCATGTGTTTTTGCCAGAAAGACCTCCCCGGGGTTATCATTCTACGGTACTTTTCCGAAGAACTAGACAACGTCTTGTATTATCGACTCATCGATAATTTAATATTTTATCTCGTGTCGCAATTAGAATTTATAATTATCATTGCATTATCCGAATCATGATTAAAATGCTTTGTGCGCAAATTCTTAATAGTCATTGACACCATAAAGCACAATGCTTTGCACTTGAGTCCCTCAACATTTTAATATTTACAAAATTGGCCCAATTTAGAAAAATGACCCTTTTTAGGGTTGTAATATGTTTTTAAGGCTTTGATATGATTTATAATCATTTAGTGAGCCTTAGTTTCAAATTTGAAACCATTCCGAATTAAAACGAAGCCGGAACGGCTTAAAACGCGAAAAGTCGAGGAAAACCATGCAAACACGGTTAAAGCTTAAAACGAGCTCAGAAACAACCGTATTTTGAGTTAAGTAAACTTGTAAGCAGTATTTTAAAAGTTTCCAGTGAATGAGGTAGGTCTCGAAAAGTCTCAGGTTAGAAAGAAACCGAGTTAGGTCAAAACCGTGAATGGTAGACCAAAACAGGGGCATTTTAGTCATTGCGGACTAACAGGCCTCGGGAATGACCCCGACCCCCTTGGTCCAGCCCATTACCGCCCTTAAACATAAGTTAGTGGGCCCGGTGTGATAAGAAATAATTCCTTTGGCCCAATTCCAAGCCAAACCCATGGGCCCAATGAGAGAGAAAGATAGGAATAAAATTGGTCAATGGAAAAATCCTTGGGATTATGTGATTGGTGGTTGGGATAAACCAACTAATCACTTAATTAATCATTGAAAGCGCTGTTAGAAAAATGAAGAGCCTTGAGTTATGATGAGAAGTTTGAATCCCAAACTTGGGATGACATTACCAAACTTTTCCTAATTAATCCAAGGGCTAAGATTCAACCTAATAAGAAGTGAATTAGTAATTATTGATCTTAGAAAACCGTGAGGTGAGTTGGCGCCACTTGGAAGGAAAGTGGGAGGTGAAAAGACATGAGTTCTCATGCCTTACCTTACTCCAAACCAAACGAAGGGCCAAGATCTAATGCCTAACCGAACCAAGGGCCAAGATTTGCTCTTGAAGGAGAGCTAAGTGCATCATGAGCTAAAGAAGTCAAACTTGACAAGTGTATAGGGGAAGGTGAAGTGTTCGGCTAGGTGTAGAGATGAGGATTAATGACAAGACAAGGATTGTGAGTTGGATTTAAATTATTTAAAGAAATAAGGAGAGAGAGAGAGATGGTGCATGGCATTTGAGAGGGAATGTGAAAGGTTTTCCTTTCCAACACGCAAACCCACACCAAGACTTGAACCTTTTAGGTTTCTCTCAAACACTTAGAAATTTGGAAGAAAATAAGAGAGAAATCCAAGAGAGAGAGAGAGAGAGAGTGAAATTGAGGAGAAGAAGAAGAGAAAAAGAGAGCTTGGGAAGCTCTCGCCCAAGGTAAAACCCAAAATCTTTTTCTCGTGAAACCATTGGTTATCTCTCGTCTCTCTCAAACCCTAAAGCATTGTCTCAACACTTAGGTATTCTGAACCCTGTGGATATACTCTCGGCCTTACTAAGTCTCCATCAAATCATGCACGAGGCGTGAGACTTGAGACAAAAGAATCAATGTAAAATCCGAAACCTAACTCCTTTAGGGTTTAATTCAAACCGCTTTCTAACACCTTGTCACGTGACAAAACCTAGTGAAGCAAGGACGTCAAGAGGTCTTCGAAAGAGAAGAAAACTAGGACGAAGCCGAGCACACCAAATTCGGAAGCCATAGGTATAAACACTTTGAGAAAACTTAGTTTGAATTAGTTCTTTTCTTAGGATAGCTATATCCTCAGTAATCAATGGATTGTAAACGGACATTTTAAGGTTTTGGTTTTACTTAGTTAATATTGCATGGTGTGGCCGAGCATAGAGTTGAAGGGAGTCTTAGCTCTCGGGTTTCTTTTTTTATTGCATGATGCTCGGTCTAATACCAATGTGAGTGTGTGCTTGATTTTGTTCTTGTGGTTTGTTGTGTTGTGCTTGTATTTGGTTTTCATGTGATGAGTGTGTATGGATGTGTTCGGCAATTACCTTGCCGTGGTGTGCGTAGGGTTTCAATAATCTTGTGTCTTGGACACTAACCATCATATGCACACATAATTTTTGAAATAAGAACAAAGCCAGGCACGCCGGTTTCCAATGGACCGGGTGCACTTTTCCTAAATAAACACAACTCAATATTTTTCCTTGTGAAAACCGAATAGTGCAATGGAATTAAGTCACGTTCTACTTAACTTATTGTATTTTGTAAAATAGTTCAAGAACAAACCCATAACGTGGAGTTTTTCTAACGGTTGGTGAAAATTAACAAGAATTTGAGCACCAAACCTGAAACCCTAATTTGCTAACCAATGGAACTTGAATTTTTGTTGTTACCTAAGATGTTTAAGAACACAATACAAAATGATTATTTATCATGACCTTTGGGCTTTACAACTAGTTTTGAAAATGGTGTTAATTGGCTAGCTAAGAGGAAACGACCCATGGATTTTTGTAAAAATAAGAATTAAGTAGTTTCAAAATAAAGCCCAACCAAACCTAGCCATTCTTGGGAAGTAATGAGATTGTACTCAAGAGTACTCAAACGACTTTTTCAAACCTACTTTCGGATAAAGTTCGATGAAGTCTCAAAACATGTAAAATGGGTGTAGCACTTAAATGGGCTCGGCCCAGCCCGAGCACATGAAACGAGAATGCCAAGAGTAAGATTAGACACTTCGGTAAGTCTTGAAAAAAATCGTGAAGGACACTTTGGGCCTTCACCACGTTCAAAGCCCAAATTATTGGGCCTAATTGTTTTAAAAAAGAAAATGTGAAGGCCTTTTTAGGCCTTCACCTCGTTTGAGGCCCAAATTGTACTGGGCCTAACTACTTTGAAAACTGTGAAGGCCACTTTGGGCCTTTACCTTGCTTGAAGCCCAAAAGCAGTATCGGGCGTAAATAATTTGGTAATCTGTGAAGGCTATTTTAGGCCTTCACCTTATTTAAAGCCCAAACCCGTTTTAGACCTAGTAGCTTGAAAACTGTGAAGGCCACTTTGGGGCTTGTTCTTGCTCGAAGCCCAAAATCATCCATTAGGCCTCAATACCAAGTCTAGGACTTAAGTTATTGAAAGTCCGTTAAGTTGGATTTATATTATATAGGTCCAAACGATCGTAAAGAAGTTCGAAGTGTCGAACAACGAGGAATCGTCTAGAATAGCTCAGTCAAAATCCTGAGCACTTAGGAATTAAGCCTGAATACTTCGCTTTCATGTTTACAAGTTAAGCGAACTAACAAGACTATATCTTCTATTCAAGAACAAGTAGATAAGTGTTAGTAATATGCCCTTTGAATCAGATGTATTAATCATTTTTTGAATATTGATAAAAGAAGTGGTCATTTATGAATCTTGCTATGTTTTATTTTATTATAAAATGAATGTTTATCAAAATTCAAAGTATGTTATACAGTTATAATTTTAGCATGTGAAGAATTTTACATCAATGAGGATTAAAATTATATGATAGCATATTTAAACTAGCCCTTAATAGAATAGTGAGTACGGATATCTCTGATAAGAATTCACTAATATTGTCCACGACGTTATGAACGTGACTCTTTGATACAGAAGGTTAGTGTGTGAGACACTAGAATAGAGGTATTTTATATAATATTGATTATATAGGACTTGGACCGACCTAACATAGAAACTTTATTTAAGCACCGTTATGAAGATTCCAACTTGGTTCAATCGATGATCATATGATGGTTGATTTCAATCCTGAGTAATTCATAGACTCCTTCTGTGAATTGACGAGTTCTTTAATTTGCTTGTTAAAGTCTAAAGACAATTAGGCCCAACACTTGCACTTTAGGATCCTGCAGTTCGCAGGGGATAGGAATATGAATTACGGATATGGAATTCTCTTCGGTGTTATCTTCTGGAACTAAATGGTTGGAGCGCTCTAATTTATAAGTAATTACGAATTAACCGTTTACTAGCGAACTCTATGGTACCTAAGGAACAAGAAGTAATCGAGGGGTAAAATGGTAATTTTACCCGACTTTAATTACAAACCATTTAGTGAAGGATCGACAGTCATGTAGTGATTATATCAATGGACTAGTAGAAGAAGTTTAATCGTATAAATAATATCCGAGTAATTCGAGAGTTCATTCTCGAATTTATAGTAGAGTAATCTCGGGATTTAATTACATTAAAGAGTTTTAGTTTAATTTTCTACGTTTATTGGAGCTCGAATTCATAGGTCCATGGTCCCCGTTCCGTCTCAATAAACTGAGCTAAAATTCTCATTGGATAATTAAAGAGTTAATTATTTTCTCACTTTCTGTGTTTTGGACCACAGATAAGAAAAACATCACAAGGAGACCACTCCTTGTGATGGGCGAATTTTTGAGATAAAATTAGAGAGAAATTATTAATTTGCTATTTGATAATAAGATTATTAAATTTACAAATTATCTAAATATGAAATATTTACAATTTATATTTAACTGTTAAATATAAAAGAATTTTGGTATTCATTATCTAATTAGTAGCTATTTACAATTCAAAATCTGAGATATTTTATTTTGATTCAAAATCCTAATTAGATTAGGATTGGATAAATCAAATCATGTTGCAAGGGCTATATGCGAATTTTTAAGTCCTAGTTGGAATAGGAATTGATCCATTTAAACATATTAAATGGAAATAAGAAAAATAGGTATTTTATTTTTTGAAAAATAATTTTCCCTAATTTTTCTTAAGTGGCCGAATATTATGTGGAAAAGGATAAGGAATGGTTTTTCTGATCCTATTTACAATCATACAATTATTAAGATAATTATTTAGTCAACTATTATTTTTTTAAAATAATTGATTAGGATAAATCCTAATTTTGAATTTGGAACCATCCTAATCCTATTCTACATAGTGTGGCCGAAAATTACACCCCCTTATGGCCACATATATGTCACTTGTTGCAAGACAATTTAATCTAATTTTTCCATGTGTTGCAACACCAAATAATTCTCTCTATTTTTAAGTTAAGAAAAATAATTTTCTACTCTCCTATAATCCCTAGTCGCCACCCCCTCCAAGCAAGAGAGAAAATTTTTGCTCTCTTGTTTTGAGTGAGAAAAACAATCGAGAGAGCCCACACCCATGTTCTAGCGAAATCTGATAATCGGAGTGGAAGATTGTAGTATTGTAAAGTGGCCAGTAAACTCGTTGTGAGCATAGGACAAATGTGAGCCCAACCTTAGCGGTCTCACAACGTACGTTGTCCGTTTATCAAGATCGACCTAATCGGAGAAAGCTTGTGGTATAATTTCTTCGTTACCAACCTTTTTAATTATGTGATAATTGTGTGATATTAATTTTTGTGACTTAGTGTGTTCATGAGATCCACTTCGTAGCATTCAATTAATTATTAATTGATTTACCACGTTATAATATTCAGCTACGCAACTTCCCAATACGATCTCAGACTGCAGCAATGCCCACCAAAGTAAGCGGCGATGCACCTGCGGCACCGAATACAAGTGTGAATTGTTTGCTAGGGTTGCATTAGTAACTTACAAATAAATGCTATGTAGCTGTTATATCTTTGTGCTGTGTAGTATTTAAACTATAATAGCCGAAGGAAAACCCTAGCATAATTGAAACACGAATAAGACTTGTATAATTGGATTCAATCTAATCTGTAGATTAAATTTTCATAGGCCTCAATAAGAGTGAATAAGCTGTGAATAAAACACAACTAGTACGAGTTCGCTCGTACTCGACCTCCACCAAGTCTTCTAACTCTGGCATGAGGAGAGGGTTGGCATTACGCCGAACTCTGTTGTAATTAAAGGAAAAATAGCTTAATGACTAAGGAAGGTGGCTTGAGCTGCCATTAATAAATAAGGCTGTGAATACTAAGGCTAAAAAACATTAATTGCCTACGAAAGAGTAATTCCTTGAGGATCGTGAAACACATTGGACATCGATTCCTGAATCGATAAAGCATTAAAAACAAACGGCACAGCAGGGTTTGCACCCGTACGTTGTCCCTTACGGATTGCGGTCCGTCAGAATAGTCCTTTAGGAAGACCCAGCCTACTGAATATTGTTATGAACTCCTCGATGAACTAGATCAAGGGTCTTGGACCCAAGCGCAAGAGGCCAAAGTGTGTAACTCGCGAGAAAACTATTAGTTGTTTTAAAACATTAAACAAAACTAGGAAACAGCCTCTTGTAAAATCCTAGAGGGGTTCAAACATACTAAATCTTCGTCTGGTGTGTGATCTGACAAGGGAACGTATATCAGGTTTAAAGTCTCGATTCCTCGGTAAACGAGACGGGAGGGACAGAAATCTAAAATAAGCCTTAATCCTTCGACAAAAGTAGATAAGAGGAAAATGAATGCAATCTAAATATCAAAACAAAAATAAGTTGACGGTACCGCTTGGGTCTAAGACAATAGAGCGCTGGCTCCAAAAGAAAGAGCCCCTCTCTCTGAGGGTGAGCTTATTCCTCACACAAAGCCGCCCAATTGAGTGTGAGGTGAAGTCCGAAGGACTGCTGGGAGTTAGGCCAACTCCCCGCTTGCACAATAGAGAAACTGCGGTGACCATCAGTGGATCGCAGACTGGAGAAAGGCATTGAGCTCAAATAAATAATGAAATGATTGTTGTGTAAAACCATTAAGTTCGAAGTGAGTCTTATAAGATACATCCTTCAGAAAGACTATAAAGAAGCGTGGTTGTAACGACCCAAAACTCAAAACGGTATTTTGGTTCCTAAAAATACGGTCAAATTTGAACTTTTTAAATTAAGTTACAAAACCAAACTTTTAATATTAAACATGAGGTTCACCAATCCTCACCAGAACCAAAATAAATTTAATTTTAACATTTACAAAATATGCGGAATTTAAAACTTTTCTTTGCCAACGATTAGCCGGTAGTCCACGTAAAGTTTTACAGGTCGGTCCCGTATACACTCGCTGTTCCCGTCGTTATCGCTTCGCCCTTTCTGCTTTCTTAATAAAATACATGCGACACGAGCACACTAGTGAGCTAATAGCCCAATAAGTGGATTAGATAGCTAAATTGCTAAGTCTGCAGGTAACATACAATCAAGAGGTATCACAATATTTTAATTCAACAAATAGATAGATTCGACGATCGAGTCGTCGTAGTTCGAAGAGTAAACGACACTCTTAAATAATCTTGCCCGCGGAGTAGAATTCAAATATAATTGCTAAACTTACGCGGGATACAATACCTGCAAAGGAGTTGTGACATGTAACGAGGTCGAATTCAACGACCCATTAATCTCGACTCAAAAGTCAATTTCATAATTTGTTCTAATCTCACTCAAGTTCACAACTCTCTGACTTAGCTTGTAAAAATACGTGTGCACATAATTTACTATTTAAGAATTCTCGATTCTATAATATTGAGAAGGTCTCGTCAACCTCACCCCTCCTCTAGACCTCTTGCGGGTCGATCTAGAACTCATATATATATCCAAACCCCTTCGCAAGTTATTCTAAAATTGAATACACACTTAGACCCATTGCGGGTCGTTCAATAACTTATACACAATCTAGAACTCTTGTAGATCGTTCTAGAATTTAACACATATCTAACCCCATTCGCGGATTGTTCTAGAACTTATAAACATTCTAGACCTCTTACGGGTCATTATAGAATTTAATACATATTTATACCCGTTCGCGGATCGTTCTAGAACTTTATACACTTCTAGACCCATTCTCGGGTCGTTCTAGAACTTAATACATAGCTGGACCCATTCGCGGGTCGTTCCGAAACCTCACACAGACAATGGCCCCGACGGGCGATCTCGGAATCGATTAAAATCGCAGCACACAGCATATGAAGAGGAAGGTCGTCTACCGACCTCCTCGAGACCCATCGGGTCGTTCGGGACATGCTATGGATTTTGGCCCCTCGGACCGTCCCGATATTCTTTATGCTTGTGAGGACTCATCCTCCTCGGGCCTCTCTGCCCATTCCGAAACCTTTTACGGCCAATGACCCCGTCGGGTCGTTTCGGAATTCAATATTGCACTTTACCCCGTCGGGCCGATCCGGATCGTCAAATCATAAGCTGTGGGGAGGGCCGTGGCTCTCCTCCCCAAGGCCCCTCCGGCCGTTCTGAAAGGTGGATCAATGACCTCCGCGAGGTCCCTCGGGTCACTCCGAAATCTATCGTACATGATGGCCCCGTCGGGCTATTTCGGAACCAAATCATGATCGCGGCCCCGTCGGGCCCTACCCAAATGATCAAAGTAATGCGGCAGAGGAAAGTCGTCCACCGACCTCCCCAAGGCCTCTCGGGTCGTCCCGAAACGTAATCAGTGGCCCCGTCGGGCTATTTCGGAACCGATCATGACTTGCGGCCCCGTCGGGCCCTACCCGTGTACATACATTGCTTCCGCTCTCCTTGTCTTGTCTTAGAGTTTTCTCCTTGACCTGCAATAACGTCTCAACAACAACAGCAACAGTTTTATGTCTGTGGTCCCATACCCACCGACAGATAAGTCATACAAATGAACACACACACCTATACACCCCTATAAAAACATAACATATCATAAACGAACCTACAGTCCCATACCTGCAGGCTCGTTGCACAAAACGAGACGAATATAATCAAGAGCCCGTATTCACAACCTTAACGAGAATTGGAATCCACACAGTTTAACAGCCACCATTATAGAAGCAACGTATGCTTAACATAATCTCAACACAAGCACAAGTAATTCAAGCATTGTAAAGTCTACTTGTGTCGCAGTGGAGATCCACTTACCTGAGGTCCTAAGCCTCGGTCCTTGTGACTCTCTCCTAGTGGCGTCCTCCCTTGAAACTCGTCGTGCGACAAATCTGTCCAACACGCGAGTAATAGGGTCAAAAGCCACTTTCCACTATGCATAAATCAAAGAATTGCTCAAAGGATTGACGGCTACTCAAGCTGGTCTATAACCAAAAGCGGACAAACGGATATCAAATTGTACTTTGAAGTATCCTCGTCCCGTTCATCAGTGACTTAGTTTTATACGTTAACCCGTAGCCAACGAATATATTGATTGATTTAATTTGACGAGAAATGGGTTCTTTAATCTAATTAGTTTGCAACTTAGCTTTACTAAGCATCTAAACTTCGAGCCGAAAATCCGGCAGAGTTTCCCCTGTTTTTGGGATATCCCGGCCGAAGCCTTCACCTAATTTCAACCCAGCACCGAACTAATTTCGGTCACAGTCCATCACAACAACAACCAAAATAATTCAATATGTTATCAAAGACATTTCAACATATCAAAATAACAATAATTCTCGAGCCTCAAAGGCTCGAATCCCACATAGGTCTAAAGAACTTAAGAATTCAACTATTTAAAATAATCTCTTCATGAACTTGAATTTGTCCTTGATCGCCCGCTTTTACCTTCAGCGAAAGACGGCGATGTGGTTGTGAGTCCAAACTAGTTTTGTTGGCGTTCCTGCACAATTTGAAGGAATAAAGGTTGAATCACTTAAAGACGGTCTTGGATTTTCAAGGCTTAAGCAATTCAAACCTCGAACTTAATTGAAAAAACATGACACGAAACGCTTGGTCCCGCAACCCGATCCAATAATTCGTTTAAGGATCAAGAGGGGTATTATTAAAATACAATTCAACACGATCCAATAAAAATAATCCCTTTTTCTTTTCTGCACTCTCTTTATATATATATATATATATATATATATTTAGGAAAACAAAATCTCCAATCTAATGAAGGAAAAGTCCTTTTTAAAGTTTATTAAATAAGTGTTTCAAGGGAAGTCGAGTGCCCACTCAAAGATAAAATCTCATTCTCGACACATGGTCAAGCCTCAAAACCATTGCACAATAAAGTTTCAAGTCTAGACCCGAGCATACCGCACATTAAAAGTCATTAAATTGACAAACTCGTAAGTTTTCTCAAATTATAAGCTAGCTTTGAAATTGTCAAAGATTCTAAAATTGTGAAATCGTCATGGTAATTCAAAATGATCATAATCATAAACAATTTCAAAGCATTGGCACAATTTCACACAATCGCATAAATATTCTAGAATACGCACAAACACACTTTTAAAGTCACTAAAAACAAATCATCAAAAGCATGCCAACGGGCACAATTTTAACCTTGCCCTTATGTATTCACCACAGTGAGTTTCAAAACCCGAAGAACTCAAACACCATCACAGTTTTCACATAGTTTCCAAAATACGAATTTATATTACCCCTCTTGATAATTTCATTTTCCAAAATGAAACAATCCCACGACTTTCACAATGCCAAAGTACTAAAAGTCGCAAGTTCAACACGTTTATAATTCACAAGACTTTGAAATGGTTTATTATACCAATCTCGCAATGAGTTCAAGTCACACTTAAATAAATTCATTAAAACATGTGAGTCGACACAAATTCATAAAATCCAAATATGCCGAGTCGCATGAAATACCAAGTCCATCGTGGTCATAAATACGGTAAAATACCAACTCCTATGAACAAGTTAACTCAAACTAATTTTTATTCATCCTAAACAATGCAACATAGATTTCCACACAATGTCTCACAGAGACAAGCCGTGGACACAATAAATCTTTGCTAAAACTTAATCAACGAAACTCAAGCATCGTTCAACAATCACAAAAAGAAAAAGAGGCTCACCAAACTCGAGCAAAGGCGGCTCGAGGAGGCACGTTGCGGCTGTCGGAAAAATCCAGCGGCGGGGTCGGGGGCTGGAGCTCGTGAAAGCGAAGAGCTACTCGCGAAAATGAGCGGAGCAGGGTGCTCGTGGCGTCGGGAGACGCGGACTCGCCGGGTCGCGCCGCGGCAGCGCCGGAGACGAGGCGACGGGTGGAGTTCAGGCAGCTGCGACACGCGGAGGCGAAGCGTGCTCAAAGTCGTGCGGTGGCTGGGCCGGCCTCGAGGAAGGCCGAGCGGCGCGGAGGAGGCGGTGCCGTGCTGGGAGCAGCGCGGCTGTGCGGAGGGAGAGTTCCGGCGAGGTGGAGGCCAGACGGAGCTGGGGTGACACCGACGGAGTGCGCAGAGGCCGGGCGAGCTCGGTGGGGGGTTCGGGCTGCTTGGGTGAGCGGCGAGGCCGCGCGCGAAGGCTCGCGTGATGGAGGCGAGCGAGCTCAGTGGCGGAGCGGTGCTGCTCGGCGAAGCCAAGCGGGGTTGGGCTCGCGCAGACCGGAGGAGGGTGTGCCGGGGTTGCGCGAGGTGCGCGAGGCGGAGCTCGGGCTGAGCTGGGCCGGCGTCGACTGAGCGCGCACGAGCTGGGCGAGCCTGAGCGGGGCTGGGAAGGCCGAGCAGCGCGGGTTCGCGACGTCCGCGCAGAGGGACGACAGCGTCGCGTTCGTGCAAGGCTGGGCTCATCGGAGTTTGGGCTTGCGAGGGTCGGCCTGGGACGGAACGGCGGCGGCGCTCGGGGGCTGTGCAGCACGGCTGCGCGCGAGGGCTGGGCTTGGGGATGCTCGCGGAGAGAGAGAGAGAGAAGAAAAGGAAAACTTGATAGAGAGAGAGGGATGAGGAAAAGTGACGGCTGATGAGGGGGAGAGGAGAAAGAGATGAAGCCCTAGTGGGCTTGGGCTCGGGCTCATTTTGGGCCAAAATGGCCAAAAAAAATTTACGAACGGGAATGGTAAAATTTCTCCGTGAAATATTAAAATTGCATCCGTAATTTGGACACCGAAACTTAGGAATTTTAATATTATTCTCGAAATAAAATAAATTCCTAACACATCACAAAAATTTGAACTTGCAAAATATCCATACCAATTTCATAGTTTAAATCATATTTTCAAATTAGTCAGATTTGATGAAACTGACTTGTTTTACAAATTGGTCACAACTGAAGCAAAAATTCAAATTAATTAACTGGCATAGTGCTTTTAAATTCAGGTCATTACAATCCTACCCCCTTACAGAAGTTTCGTCCTCGAAACTTAGAACAAGAGAGGGTATTTCTCTCGCATAAAACTCTCAAGTTCCCAAGTTGTCTCTCCTTCGGTATGGTTTTCCCTTTGTACCTTGACCGTTGGGATAGTCCTATGTCTCAACTCCTGGTCCTCTCGATCTAAAATTTTACAAGGACTACTCTTCATAGGTAGCTTCAGGCTCAATGTCCAAGGTTTCATGGGGCAGCACATGACTGGGATGGGTCACGTGCTTCAACTAGGTTCCCATGGCTTTGAGCAAGCTCTTTAAAATGTGGAAGTGAACCTATTATCTCTATCTGAGACAGGGGGTACTGGCACTCCGTGGAGTCTCACTATCTAAATCTCCGCTAACCTATCTATGGAGTATGCCATTCGCATCGGCAACAAGTGCACAAACCTTGTGAGCCTATCTACAACCACCCAAGTGGCATCGCAATAAGGGCGAATCCAGTGGTCCCCGTGGGGATTGTCTTCACTGGAGCAGTTGTGAGACGCCCTTTGAGCTCTTGAAAGCTCTATTCACAAGCCGGAGTCAAAAAAATTTGGTATTCTTCTACGTAAGGCGGGTTAAAAGTAGAGATAGTTGGGTGAACCCCTCTACAAATTGCCTATAGTACCCGGCTAAGCCCAAGAAACTACAAACTTCTGTAACCGTCGTGGGCTATTTCTATGAACTCACAGCTTCAATCATAGGTGGATCCACCGAACTCCCTTCTTTAGACACTAAGTGACCAAGAAAAGAGACTATTTCCAACCAAAATTCACACTCCTTGAACTTTGCATAAGCCCTTTTCTCGGCTAATCCTTCCAAAACAACAAGCAAGTGCTTTTCATGCTTCTCCGTTGTCTTTGAATAAGCAAGAATATCATCGCTAAAAACTATAACAAACTTTTCAAGATAGTCTTCGAAGACGCAATGCATTAAAGTCGTACTACGACTGAGGTATTAGTGAGTCTAAAGATCATCACCAAGGGTTCACAGTGTCCGCAATGGATACGGAAAGCGGACTTGGGCAAATATTCATCGTGCCTTTAATTAGAGATAGTCTAATTGCAAGTCTTTACCTCAAGAACTGGTACGTTAGACCTCTACTAACCCACATTGTGAGGGATTGCGCAGCTTACCTCGTCTTGACCTCCTCTTGGCTCAAGGGATTGTGACTGACGCAATTACCCTCCTTTTCTAACATAGAGTACTAAGGCTCGTAACGGCGAGTGACCGGGTCTTATAAAACCCTTGATGGACAGCTACTTAGCTGAATTTCAGCCCATTTAATCCCGTAGGGATCACACAATACGACGCCGTCGACAGTGGGGTGGTACTCAATAATAACTCAATAATGAGCTCAATCTTAAGGTTGGGAGGTAATCCCGAAAGGTCCTTGGAAAGGACGGGGACGAAATTCTCTACGTTCGGGATATTCAGAGCTTGACTCGTGTCCTCTTGGGACAGATCGTAATGCGAACGAGGAATCCCTGACAGTCCTCCTCAATAACCCTTCGTAACCCACGAGCCCAGATGACGGGTATGACTAACCCCATCGATGATTCCTTAAGCTTGGAGCTCTCCGTTCTAAGGGTCGAAAATGGTACATTATTCCCTCCACAATTAATCACCGAATGGTATCTGGGTTATCATTCTGTGCTTATAATGTCATCAAAATTTCGCATCCCGAGAAAAATGAATTTATAGATAATTCGCAGCCATTAGGTACACATAAACTAACAGAAACAATAGTATAATAGACACAACTAACCAAAGATAGTAATCGCAGGGCACAACAAAGATCAAATGGATAGAATAACACATAACATTAACACGGAGTAATTTGTACCAATCGGGATTTGGAAATCAACAAGGAACACGCTAACCAAGCTTTCGAGAAGCTTGGATCTCTCCCACAAGAGTTGAGTCCTAGAGTAACAAAATTTCTAGATGACCAATATGCTTACACCGTAACCCCTATATTCTAAACATCTACGAAAGCCAATATGATTGATCACAGCATTTGACACGTGAATCCCACACCGACCATTCAAAACACACATGATCAAACTGATTAATATACGTTCTACCACACATCAGCATTTCTATTCCCTCGATTCGTACGCCTAGCATAGTGAAGTGAATCGGTGGCCTAATACGCCCTTAAAACAAGTCGCGACTCTGTGGTCTCATCCGTCGGGGTGAGAGTCTCGAACGATTAAACTATCACGTCAACTGTCTAAGCTAACCTCTTGACAACGCTCTTTACAATTATAGTGAAACGCCTTAGAGCCTACTAGCGCCAACGTAGTGGTGCAAGCTCAATGTTGGTCCTGCCTGAGTGTGCTGAATGAGCCTTTAACCTCTCTTTAAGTATTGTTTCCCATGCTTCCGCTGCGCCACTCTGACAATCATCACACTTGCACATGACACTCTCTCGTGTCCAAAACTTATGCATCTTGTGAAAAACAGAAGGTTTAGCACTTATCTTCTAAGGTACGACGAAATTTGAATACCATCTAATGATAGAGATCAAGCCACATAAAGCCCATCGTACAACGCTCTCAAAATCATTTATGACTCTAACACTTTTTTTTTTTTTTTTACGTGGCAACTAAGTCTGTAGCCTTACAACGGCACGAAACTTAAACCACTGCTCTTGATGGGATTGGCCTTAGGATGGCTGTATAGAAAGGGTGGCAATTGATGCCTAGATATACACATCGTCTATTTATGCAAAAGGAGTCTATTATATTAAGAACTCATCGACTATAGCCTAATCAGTATTTTTCATTTCAATCCTCGTCTATGGGACCATCTGTCATTTGCTATCCCTTTCATGTAAGGTTAGCAATAATATATATATGTATATATTGAACAGCTTTGGCGGCAGACAACTTGAGGCATATATCCTTTGAAGATGTCCCTGTCAGTGAATCACGACTTATGGTCATTGGCCCCACTCGGAGGTAGTAAGGCTAGTGGCAGATAACCACTTTAAAGGACCGCATTCTTCGGCAGCCAGCTCAAGCCCTAAGACTCAGCTTATTCTTCTGATCCTGTCTCAGTCTTATTAGAGTACACTTGCAATTAACTTTACTAAATTAACAACTCATTGCATATTAAGCAAAACTAAGGGTTACTCACATTGGCGACAACGAAGGAATCACGCTTGTGTATACGGGGTTGTCTACAGGACCGGCTAAACCTTGGCTCTGATACCAACTTTGTAACGACCCAAAACTCAAAACGGTATTTTGGTTCCTAAAAATACGGTCTTTAAATTAAGTTACAAAACCAAACTTTTAATATTAAACATGAGGTTCACCAATCCTCACCATAACCAAAATAAATTTAATTTTAACATTTACAAAATATGCGGAATTTAAAACTTTTCTTTGCCAACGATTAGCCGGTAGTCCACGTAAAGTTTTACAGGTCGGTCCCGTATACACTCGCTGTTCCCGTCGTTATCGCTTCGCCCTTTCTGCTTTCTTAATAACATACTTGCGACACGAGCACACTAGTGAGCTAATAGCCCAATAAGTGGATTAGATAGCTAAATTGCTAAGTCTGCAGGTAACATACAATCAAGAGGTATCACAATATTTTAATTCAACAAATAGATAGATTCGACGATCGAGTCGTCGTAGTTCGAAGAGTAAACGACACTCTTAAATAATCTTGCCCGCGGAGTAGAATTCAAATATAATTGCTAAACTTACGCGGGATACAATACCTGCAAAGGAGTTGTGACATGTAACGAGGTCGAATTTAACGACCCATTAATCTCGACTCAAAAGTCAATTTCATAATTTGTTCTAATCTCACTCAAGTTCACAACTCTCTGACTTAGCTTGTAAAAATACGTGTGCACATAATTTACTATTTAAGAATTCTCGATTCTATAATATTGAGAAGGTCTCGTCAACCTCACCCCTCCTCTAGACCTCTTGCGGGTCGATCTAGAACTCATATATATATCCAAACCCCTTCGCGAGTTATTCTAAAATTGAATACACACTTAGACCCATTGCGGGTCGTTCAATAACTTATACACAATCTAGAACTCTTGTAGATCGTTCTAGAATTTAACACATATCTAACCCCATTCGCGGATTGTTCTAGAACTTATAAACATTCTAGACCTCTTACGGGTCATTATAGAATTTAATACACATTTATACCCGTTCGCGGATCGTTCTAGAACTTTATACACTTCTAGACCCATTCTCGGGTCGTTCTAGAACTTAATACATAGCTGGACCCATTCGCGGGTCGTTCCGAAACCTCACACAGACAATGGCCCCGACGGGCGATCTCTGAATCGATTAAAATCGCAGCACACAGCATATGAAGAGGAAGGTCGTCTACCGACCTCCTCGAGACCCATCGGGTCGTTCGGGACATGCTATGGATTTTGGCCCCTCGGACCGTCCCGATATTCTTTATGCTTGTGAGGACTCATCCTCCTCGGGCCTCTCTGCCCATTCCGAAACCTTTTACGGCCAATGACCCCGTCGGGTCGTTTCGGAATTCAATATTGCACTTTACCCCGTCGGGCCGATCCGGATCGTCAAATCATAAGCTGTGGGGAGGGCCGTGGCTCTCCTCCCCAAGGCCCCTTCGGCCGTTCTGAAAGGTGGATCAATGACCTCCGCGAGGTCCCTCGGGTCGCTCCGAAATCTATCATACATGATGGCCCCGTCGGGCTATTTCGGAACCAAATCATGATCGCGGCCCCGTCGGGCCCTACCCAAATGATCAAAGTAATGCGGCAGAGGAAAGTCGTCCACCGACCTCCCCAAGGCCTCTCGGGTCGTCCCGAAACGTAATCAGTGGCCCCGTCGGGCTATTTCGGAACCGATCATGACTTGCGGCCCCGTCGGGCCCTACCCGTGTACATACATTGCTTCCGCTCTCCTTGTCTTGTCTTAGAGTTTTCTCCTTGACCTGCAATAACGTCTCAACAACAACAGCAACAGTTTTATGTCTGTGGTCCCATACCCACCGACAGATAAGTCATACAAATGAACACACACACCTATACACCCCTATAAAAACATAACATATCATAAACGAACCTACAGTCCCATACCTGCAGGCTCGTTGCACAAAACGAGACTAATATAATCAAGAGCCCGTATTCACAACCTTAACGAGAATTGGAATCCACACAGTTTAACAGCCACCATTATAGAAGCAACGTATGCTTAACATAATCTCAACACAAGCACAAGTAATTCAAGCATTGTAAAGTCTACTTGTGTCGCAGTGGAGATCCACTTACCTGAGGTCCTAAGCCTCGGTCCTTGTGACTCTCTCCTAGTGGCGTCCTCTCTTGAAACTCGTCGTGCGACAAATCTGTCCATCACGCGAGTAATAGGGTCAAAAGCCACTTTCCACTATGCATAAATCAAAGAATTGCTCAAAGGATTGACGGCTACTCAAGCTGGTCTATAACCAAAAGCGGACAAACGGATATCAAATTGTACTTTGAAGTATCCTCGTCCCGTTCATCAGTGACTTAGTTTTATACGTTAACCCGTAGCCAACGAATATATTGATTGATTTAATTTGACGAGAAATGGGTTCTTTAATCTAATTAGTTTGCAACTTAGCTTTACTAAGCATCTAAACTTCGAGCCGAAAATCCGGCAGAGTTTCCCCTGTTTTTGGGATATCCCGGCCGAAGCCTTCACCTAATTTCAACCCAGCACCGAACTAGTTTCGGTCACAGTCCATCACAACAACAACCAAAATAATTCAACATGTTATCAAAGACATTTCAACATATCAAAATAACAATAATTCTCGAGCCTCAAAGGCTCGAATCCCACATAGGTCTAAAGAACTTAAGAATTCAACTATTTAAAATAATCTCTTCATGAACTTGAATTTGTCCTTGATCGCCCGCTTTTACCTTCAGCGAAAGACGGCGATGTGGTTGTGAGTCCAAACTAGTTTTGTTGGCGTTCCTGCACAATTTGAAGGAATAAAGGTTGAATCACTTAAAGACGGTCTTGGATTTTCAAGGCTTAAGCAATTCAAACCTCGAACTTAATTGAAAAAACATGACACGAAACGCTTGGACCCGCAACCCGATCCAATAATTCATTTAAGGATCAAGAGGGGTATTATTAAAATACAATTCAACACGATCCAATAAAAATAATCCCTTTTTCTTTTCTGCACTCTCTTTATATATATATATATATATATATATTTAGGAAAACAAAATCTCCAATCTAATGAAGGAAAAGTCCTTTTTAAAGTTTATTAAATAAGTGTTTCAAGGGAAGTCGAGTGCCCACTCAAAGATAAAATCTCATTCTCGACACATGGTCAAGCCTCAAAACCATTGCACAATAAAGTTTCAAGTCTAGACCCGAGCATACCGCACATTAAAAGTCATTAAATTGACAAACTCGTAAGTTTTCTCAAATTATAAGCTAGCTTTGAAATTGTCAAAGATTCTAAAATTGTGAAATCGTCATGGTAATTCAAAATGATCATAATCATAAACAATTTCAAAGCATTGGCACAATTTCACACAATCGCATAAATATTCTAGAATACGCACAAACACACTTTTAAAGTCACTAAAAACAAATCATCAAAAGCATGCCAACGGGCACAATTTTAACCTTGCCCTTATGTATTCACCACAGTGAGTTTCAAAACCCGAAGAACTCAAACACCATCACAGTTTTCACATAGTTTCCAAAATACGAATTTATATTACCCCTCTTGATAATTTCATTTTCCAAAATGAAACAATCCCACGACTTTCACAATGCCAAAGTACTAAAAGTCGCAAGTTCAACACGTTTATAATTCACAAGACTTTGAAATGGTTTATTATACCAATCTCGCAATGAGTTCAAGTCACACTTAAATAAATTCATTAAAACATGTGAGTCGACACAAATTCATAAAATCCAAATATGCCGAGTCGCATGAAATACCAAGTCCATCGTGGTCATAAATACGGTAAAATACCAACTCCTATGAACAAGTTAACTCAAACTAATTTTTATTCATCCTAAACAATGCAACATAGATTTCCACACAATGTCTCACAGAGACAAGCCGTGGACACAATAAATCTTTGCTAAAACTTAATCAACGAAACTCAAGCATCGTTCAACAATCACAAAAAGGAAAAGAGGCTCACCAAACTCGAGCAAAGGCGGCTCGAGGAGGCACGTTGCGGCTGTCGGAAAAATCCAGCGGCGGGGTCGGGGGCTGGAGCTCGTGAAAGCGAAGAGCTACTCGCGAAAATGAGCGGAGCAGGGTGCTCGTGGCGTCGGGAGACGCGGACTCGCCGGGTCGCGCCGCGGCAGCGCCGGAGACGAGGCGACGGGTGGAGTTCAGGCAGCTGCGACACGCGGAGGCGAAGCGTGCTCAAAGTCGTGCGGTGGCTGGGCCGGCCTCGAGGAAGGCCGAGCGGCGCGGAGGAGGCGGTGCCGTGCTGGGAGCAGCGCGGCTGTGCGGAGGGAGAGTTCCGGCGAGGTGGAGGCCAGACGGAGCTGGGGTGACACCGACGGAGTGCGCAGAGGCCGGGCGAGCTCGGTGGGGGGTTCGGGCTGCTTGGGTGAGCGGCGAGGCCGCGCGCGAAGGCTCGCGTGATGGAGGCGAGCGAGCTCGGTGGCGGAGCGGTGCTGCTCGGCGAAGCCAAGCGGGGTTGGGCTCGCGCAGACCGGAGGAGGGTGTGCCGGGGTTGCGCGGGCTGCGCGAGGCGGAGCTCGGGCTGAGCTGGGCCGGCGTCGACTGAGCGCGCACGAGCTGGGCGAGCCTGAGCGGGGCTAGGAAGGCCGAGCAGCGCGGGTTCGCGACGTCCGCGCAGAGGGACGACAGCGTCGCGTTCGTGCAAGGCTGGGCTCGCCGGAGTTTGGGCTTGCGAGGGTCGGCCTGGGACGGAACGGCGGCGGCGCTCGGGGGCTGTGCAGCGCGGCTGCGCGCGAGGGCTGGGCTTGGGGATGCTCGCGGAGAGAGAGAGAGAGAAGAAAAGGAAAACTTGATAGAGAGAGAGGGATGAGGAAAAGTGACGGCTGATGAGGGGGAGAGGAGAAAGAGATGAAGCCCTAGTGGGCTTGGGCTCGGGCTCATTTTGGGCCAAAATGGCCAAAAAAAATTTACGAACGGGAATGGTAAAATTTCTCCGTGAAATATTAAAATTGCATCCGTAATTTGGACACCGAAACTTAGGAATTTTAATATTATTCTCGAAATAAAATAAATTCCTAACACATCACAAAAATTTGAACTTGCAAAATATCCATACCAATTTCATAGTTTAAATCATATTTTCAAATTAGTCAGATTTGACGAAACTGACTAATTTTACAAATTGGTCACAACTGAAGCAAAAATTCAAATTAATTAACTGGCATAGTGCTTTTAAATTCAGGTCATTACAGTGGTGGGTCCATAACCTATCATAAGGCCTTGCAGATACGAAGAGGTGCTGTTTGCAGGAAACTCGACATCGAAGGACGGGTTGCCTCCTCAGTGCCCAGCGAATTAGGGGTACTATACGGGTACGCGTAGTACGACGAGATTAAGCTACCTCGTGTAGGAAGCTTAAGGGTCTGAACCGAGTACAAAGTACTTGGCTGTAAAAAAGTAAGATTGAGAAACATGGGAAAATACGGGGAAACAGGTCTTCTTTGTAACGTTAATTATGTAAAGGGAGTTAGTCGGTGAGGGACGACTAATCCTCTGTATGATTGTTGTATTTGTGAATCCTTGTGCATATTATTTTAGGGTAGACTAGTTCGCCCTTACTGAGTTTAACAACTCATAGATTTTCGGTGTTGTAGGTAAGATGCCAATGAAGAGCTGGCAGAGATAGTGTGTGTGGCACATTTTGAAAAGAACACATGTGGTAGTATTTTTCGCACTTTTATGATTTTTGATACCGGGATGAGATCCTGAGGGTTTTAAGACTGGGTTATTATAATTTTATAGTAATAGACTCCATGTGAGTCGTAGTCTATTTTGAGACCGGGACGTGATCTCGAGGACTTCTAAAATGTATGTATATATTAATAACCACGCTTGGTTAACCTTATTATAAGTACTATATATGGTAAAGACTTCAGCATTATAAAAAAAAAAGTTGCACAGAAATTTCCGCTTTCAAATATTTAAAAGAGTTTACGAGAGTATAAAAAGGAGTTTGTACTCTTCTGTCGCAGCCTCCACCGAGCCGGCGGGTCGTGACACATATTATTGCATATTATCATATTTATAGTATAATACTCTATATAACAAGACACGACTTTGATATATTTTAATTGCTTAGGAATCACATAGAATAATCCAATTATTAAGTTCATGGAATTAAACAAGACAAATTTGGATCATTACGATCTCTCATTCTTATAAAATTTCGACTTAAAAATTTGAATAATGATGGGTACTATATTCCGGTAACATCTTTGCGTTCACAAGTTACTTTCTTGTTCTTGTGATTTTTTTTCTTCCTTGACGAGGATCTAAAAAGGAAAACTTCTTCTTTTTGGAGAAAATCCTATTATTCTTTATCAACTAATCATTCAACAAATGTGATAAGTCACATTCGAACCTCTTTTTGTTGAATAATGAGTAACTTTATGAACATAATCTTTTTTTTTGTCCTATATAGACAACATTATTCCTATATACTAAAATGAAGGGCTGGATCATTGTAGACTTTCCCAAAATAACCTCCTTTCATTTATTGAGTTGTTTTAGAAATTATAGACATTTTGTTAATTTTTCATTGAATTCTTTATTAGACTTTTTTAAATGCTACAAGTCCACAGCTGAAAAGAAAGCTATAATTGTCGGTCATTTTTTACTTTTGGGTGAAATAACATAGTTGCCCTTATATGTTTGACTTGAACAATAAAAGGCTGAGGTTATTTTTAACAATTTAGCACCATTGTCTTTTAGGAATTTTTCTTCTACTTCCTCTTCATTAATGCGCCGCTCAGTTAGAGTTTTTTTTTTTTCTTTTTAACACCTAAATCTCTCTTTCAAGTTCTATGATGCTTGCTTTTTTTTTTTTGTAGTAAAAATAATTTTTTTGCCTCAGGTTATGGTTACTGGGTCCTTTATTTTTTTTCTTTTCTTTTGCGTTTGCTTTTTAAAAACTAATTTATTTGTTCCATGGTGCTTGGTTACTTTTTTTTCGCTTTGTTTTTTAAATTCTTTTTGCCTCTAATCTTCTCTGATTTGTTGTTTTGGATACTGAGTCTTTTAGTTTTTTTTTTCTTTTGCACGTTCGCTCTTAAACACTATTTTTTTTTCTTTTTGCCTTTTTTTATTTCTGATCTGTTGGTATGGTTAATGGCCGATTGGTCTTTTATTATTATTATTATTATTATTATTATTATTATTATTATTATTTTGTGGTTATGTTGTTTGTTACTCGATTGCTTAATGATCCGTCTCCGATGTGTTTTGTTCTTTTGGTCTTTATCTATGTGTTTTGTTTGTGATGTTAATCTGTTGGTTAATTGCTTACCCTTTGTTTGTTTCCCCCATTTCTCCCATTCCATTCCATTCTATTTTTTTCAACTTTTCTAATCCTTCAAACTATTCCATTCCATTTCATTTTTTTCAACCACTTTTTTCAACTTTCCAAATCCCTATACAATATCTTTAAATCTCAACCATTCATATTACCTCAAAATCAGCAAAGTCAAATCATTCTTACATCATTTTTATAAACCATTTTCAAACAATTCCAAATCATTTTTAAAACCATTTTTTCTATCTTATTTCCATCCCAATAAATGGGATGGAATGGCCAAAATGGCCAAACCAAACAAAGGGTTATTCTTTTTTGTTTTCATTTTGTTTGTTGGCTATTTTTTCATTCCTTCACTGTCCGACGTGTGATGCAATCCTCGTAGCGAGAACTGAGTTGACGATCATTTTCTTGTTGGACGACATGCACAGGATAGAAATCTCGTCAAAAGACTCTATTAGGATGGTTATTGCGACGCCACAACGGGTGTAGAATAGCCGTTGACAAATCTGTGGATTGAGGAATGTCACAAACGATTGAGGAAGAGCCGTTTGATAAGTTCAAGATGAATTGTCAAGTGTTGGACTTGAACGATTCAAGGTTCCGAGACAAACTCATGAAGAAAAATAAAGGTATTTGCAAAATAACGTAGTCTACTTTTCTTATTGATGTTGGCCTTTAAATAGGCTTAGGAGTTTATAACCCTAATTGGAAACTAAAATAATTAAAAATTCAGAATTAACCTAATTAAAATTCAAAATTACCCAAAATAAAAAAGAAAACGTGTAAAAATAATAAGCTGGATGAATTATGCACAGTTGCGCGATCGATCGGCTGGTCTGGGTGATCGGCCGGCTAGAGGCGCGACCGATCGGCTAGAATGACACGATCGACCGGTTATGACTGGGCTCGATTTCGCTCTCCCATGCGCGATCGTTCGGTTGATGTAGGCGACAGACCGGGGCATGCGACCGATCGGCCAGAAGTGCGCGACCGATTGATGGGCGCTCTACTTGACGCGCGTCTGATGGGCCGATCGCTCGGCTGGACTTTCGCGATCGATCGACGGAGGCTCGGGCTCGGGTTCTCCAGTGCTGAAACTCTACCAAAGCAAGCCTAGATGATCCTAAAAGTGTTTCCAATTACTCTAACACTTCTTTAACAATATTTAATAAAAATTATATAAAATAACTCAAATAACAAAATAAAAAGCAAAGGTCTTTTATTGTCTTCCACGAGCACTCAATTGCTCGTCTTGATAGCTTTATTATCTTCGCGTGCATCCCTGGCCATGATCGCATCATTCTCCTCTTCTTCAAAGGGATTTGACCTCAGATCCGAATTTGCAACATAAGAAGGAATGTCAGTAACATTAACAATTGAGTTTGAATCATACTCTCCCAGTATCCAAACCCAATCATCGGGTTCAAACACAACATTGTGATGCTCCTTATAGCTCATCTTCCTTCGCATGAGTACGGCGCATGGTGGTTCAGGTGGCTTGGCTTCCATCGATTCTGCTTCAATTTCCTGCAAAAGAGATATCATAGTGATAGGAAAACTCTCACATTTTGTAAGGATAAAAATTTTCTTTTGACTGTCCTTTCTTTCCTCTCCTTTGGTTAGGTGTTTGTCTTTTCTCTCTTGTTTTTCCTCTCGATGTGTTTCACTTACAATTTTGTGCTCACTCTCTTTTGGCTCTCTCACTACACTAAAAGTCTCTCCTTTCTCACATACTCTCCTCTCATGCTCACTTTGAAGAATTTTTTGATCTTCGAGGACTTGACTCGGAGTTAACGGCGCAAGAGCAATCGACTTGCCCCTGTATGGTATGGCGTATTTGTTGGTGTAGCAATCGTGTATAACACGTCGATCAAATTGCCACGGTTGGCCAAGTAGGATGTGTGTCGCCTCCATAGGTACCACATCACATAGTACCTCGTCTTCATACTTACCGATCTGAAATGACACCAACACTTGGTGCGCCGCCATCATACATCCACTATCGTTGAACCACTGCAATTGGTAGGGGCGGGGATGTTTCAACAACAGTAGAGATAATTTCTCCACCAAGGCTTCGCTCGCTACATTGGTACAACTTCCCTCATCGACTATCAAGCTGCAAATCTTGTCCTTTATCTTGCATCGCGCATAGAAGATGTTCTCCCGTGCGCGTCATCTTGACTTCTTGCTTGGGTGCTCAAGGCTCTCCTTGTTACCGCCACTAACCCCAATGTCTCTCGGACTTCCTCGACCTCCAACTCCTCCCCGTGATTCTTCTCCTCCTCTTCATCCGTCTCATATTCTTCGTCGGGCCGGGCCGCATCAACATCGTCCGTGTGTTCGGACATTGACTTGCAATATGACCGCGCCCTTGACACTTAAAACATTTGACATAACGGTTCCGAGAGGTAGAGTTTTCAATTGTACCTCGATTGTTGGTTATAGGAGTTGAACTGGACGGGTTGCTCTTTGGTTTGGTTGGAATCACCGTGCTTTCTTCTTCCTTCTTGGGGTTAGAAGGTTTCCAATCGGCCCGATCGCTAAATCTGCTTCTCCTTCCACCCGACTTGAACTGTTTCTTCACTTGGATCGCCTTATGGACTAGTACTTCCATCTCCATATAATGATGCAGCTCCACTTCGTTGGCTACCTCTGTGTTCATGACCGCTAAGAATCTCGCCATAGTCACCTATACGTCCTCCTTTAAGCCAAGGCGAATCATTAGTAGCTCCATCTCCTGGTGATAATCTTCCACACTCTTGCTTCCTTGGGTCAAGCGTAACAAACGCTTATGAAGCTCTCGGTAATAGTGCGTCGGCACAAACCGTTTCCTCATGAGAGCCTTTATGTCCTCCCAAGAGTCCATGGGTGGGTCTCAGTTCCTCCTCCTGTTGGTAGCCATCTGATCCCACCACGTAAGAGCATAATCAGAGAATTCGGTAATTGCAAGTTTTACCTTTTTGTGGTCGGAGTAATGGATAGATGTCGAAGATGTTCTCAATTCTCTTCTCCCATCCCAAATAAGCCTCGGGATCGTTACGGCCCTTGAATTCGAGAATCTTCGACTGGATGCTCCCAAGGTTGTCATCTTCCCTCCGATTGTTACGGCGTCCTTGATCATACTGCCGCCTATCGGGTCCTCCCTCATTATAATCATTCTTCTCGAACTCGTCTTCCACATCTTTCCACATTTCCTGTAATCGCGGTCGTTGTTGTCGAGAAGCGGCTCGATCTCTTCGTCCCGCATTCGCTCTGTGCTCATGTTTCGCTCTCATCTCCCCCATCTCTTCTCTCATTCCCTCCATCTCTCGCATTAACGCCCTTAATTGCCCCGTGATAGCTTCTATCATGAAATGTTATTCTCTCGGTTGCCCTTGTTCGCCACCCTGACATGGTTAGTATAAAAATTAAAAGTAACACGACCTCACAGCACTCCCTCACGTATTTCACTCTTAAGGATGAAAACGCTCAAGATGTCGCTCGTGTTTATCTCAACAATTGGCTTTTACTCTCAATTAATCCCACCACCCGTGCCTTTTACCGCTCAATTTCTCACTAAGCCGCTCGAAAACTTGAAAGTACTCAAGCACTAAGATGGAAACTTGACGACTTTGACACATTAAACGATCAAAACACAAAACGTTCACGGACGCAACACAACCCACAAACACTTAAGACCACAAGGCAAATCGCAATTCCACCAAAACAAATAAAACCCAATAATCTCAATTCCGAACTTGACTCTTCTTTTATTTTTATTTTTTTGTAAATAACGGCGGATTCTTTTTTTTTCGCCGGACATTCTTCTTCCTCCTTTTTTTTTATTTTTTTTATATGACGCTTAGAAGACACAAGAAAAAGGAGAAGATAGAATTGACACAAACTCAAAACACAAACAAGAATCAAGAACGGTTCGAGAACACAATGAATAAATTCAAGAACTAACACAAGAACAAAACCATAAAATAGATAACTATAAGCAATGGAAATTGAAATTAAAATCCAAACAAGAAAAAACCTGCCTCTGATACCACTTGATGCGATCCTCGTAGCGAGAACCGAGTTGACGATCATTTTCTTGTTGGACGACACGAACTGGATAGAAATCCTGTCAAAAGACTTGATTAGGATGGTTGTTGTCTATGGATTGAGGAACACCACAAACGGTTGCAGAAGAGCCGTTTGATAAGTTCAAGACGAATCGCCAAGTGTTGGACTTGAATGATTCAAGGTTCCGAGACAAACTCAGGAAGAAAACCTCACAAAGGTATTTGCAAAATAATGTAGTCTACTTTTCTTATTGATGTTAGCCTTTAAATAGGCTTAGGAGTTTACAACCCTAATTGGAAACTAAAATAATTGAAAATTCGAAAATAACCTAATTAAAATTCAAAATTACCCAAAATAACAAAGAAAACGTGTCAAAATAATAAGCTGGACGAATTCTGCACAGTTGCGCGATCGATCGGCTGGTCTGGGCGATCGACTGGCTAGAGGCGCGACCGATCGGCCAGAATGGCACGATCGATCTGCTATGACTCGGCTCGATTTGGCTCTCCTGCGTATGATCGTTCGGTTGAGGTAGGCAACTGACCGGCTAGGGCGCGCGACTGCTCGGCCAGAAGTGCGCCATCGATTGGCGGGCGCTCTGCTTGACGCGCGTTTGATGGACCGATCACTCGGCTGGACTTCTGCGATCGATCGGTGAAGGCTCGGGTCACCAGTGTTGAAACTCTACCAAAATAAGCCAAGATGATCCTAAAATTGTTCCCAATTACTCTAACACTTATTTAACAATATTTAATGAAAATTACATAAAATAACTCAAATAACAAAATAAAAAGCAAAGGTCTTTTATTGTCTTCCACGAGCACTCAATTGCTCGTCTTGATAGCTTTACTATCTTCGCGTGCATCGCTGGCCATGATCGCATCAGTGTGGCTACTGGTCTCTTTTTTTAAGACAAAACTTTAGTTCATCGTCTCAATATCTTTTCATCAAAATTCTAGGGTTTTTTGGATTTTAATAATTCGATGGTTTTCTATTTTTTTTTCGTCTTGTTTATTTTAGATGGGGATCTGTTTGAATAGTTTGATGACAGCTAAATTTTGTTGTACCATTTTCGATTTTCAGATTAGATCTAAATTGGAATTTGTGTTTGACAAAAATCTATCTCAAATTTTGTGAGCGGGTCTGCAATTTAAGTTTCTTTATAAGTTTTATCAAAAAATAAATAAAGAATTTTTGTTAAAGCGATTTTGCTTTCTTTTCCCTTTTTTTTTAATTTTATATTGATTTTTTGTTTCATTTATTTCTTCAAGAGTGATCACTTACCCTGTCATGGAAATCTGTTGTCGGTACCAAGTATAAGTTTGAGATTATTTTACAGGGATTCGGCCATCAAAATAATGAGATAAGTTTTTTTTTTCTTAGTTTTGTTATGATATGTAATTTACAGTTCTCTTCTATAATTATATGTTAATATTTTGGCTATAATTATTAGTTTGTGTATGTATGTCTCAAATGAGTATGTTCAATTTTGTGAAATTAGATGTAGTATAAAGTATGTATAGCTGTCATTTTTTCCATTGATATTGTTTGATTCTTTTCTTTTATTTATTTGTATTTATCTTAATCAAATTGCATGTCTATTATTGTAAATTATGCTTAAATATGGGCTGATTACTATGGTTATTTGTCCGCATTAATTGTCAACTAAATTGATTAGGGTTTAGAAAAATCCAGATCTGTCTTTGATAATTTGTTGTACAAATTATATTACTTTTACATGATTTGTTTGTACTGTACATGAATAGTATTTTCTGATCAAATTAATTGTCTCATTGTTCATTTACAGTATTTCATTAATTAATGGTGCAGAGATATTTTGATATTTATCCAATTTTATTTTTTATTTTTACACTATTTTGTCTCATAACAATTACAAATAATTAATTTTTAACATAATTAAAATGATAACTTAATCTAGAAGCATCTTGAATTTGCTAGATAAATTTTCATACGTGTTTCCTAATGATTTATTTATTTATTTTTGTTCTGTCATTTGCTATAAATACTGCTATATTGTGTCTTACCTAATAGACTTCATATCACTTTCTTCTTTTTATTCCTCATATTCTGCCTTTAATCTATCTCCTTACCGCTCTTTATTCTTAAACTTATCATCTTCATAAGCTTCTTTATATTTCTTCTAATCCTGCACTGCTCTGCCGTTTCTATCGTTGCTTGTCTCCGTGGTCGGTGGTTTATTGAGGTATGTGTCTTTATTTATATTTTTTTTTGGTTGCTTTTAAATAATGATAATAAATATTTTATTACACATATTTATTGTTCATGACATTTACTGCTTTAGAATTAATACTTAGTTATTTATTAGTAATATTTGTGAATATTTATTATTAATTATTGTTCTATTTAATTTTAATAGCTTAAAAATAATCTAGTTATATATTTAATAAAAATTATTGTTATCTTTGCAAAGAGATGACATGATTTACTCTTAGACTATGAAATGTTAGATAAAAAAGTATAACATGTGTAAGAGCTTTTTATTGATATTATTCGTATTATAGTTTTAGTGATTTCAAGCTTATTTAGATTAACCCACAGTTTGCTTCCCCTCCCCCCCCCCCCCCCCCCCCCCCCCCCCCCTAATTGCATTCTATTCAATTTTTTTTTTTCAACTTTCCTAATCTTCTAAACCATTACATTTTTGTTTTTAACCATTTTTTTAACTTTTCAAATCCCTATACAATATCTAAAATCTCAACCATTTATATCATCTCGAAATTTGCAAAGTGAAATCATTTTATATCTTTTTTTCAAATCATTTTCAAACCATTCCAAACTATTTTCAAACTATTTTTCCATCCCAAAAAAAGGGGATGGAATGACAAAAATCTTCTCCCCAAACAAGGCGTAAGAATATATTTCTTGCTCAGTCTTTTAGTTACCACATATGTTTTTTCCTTGATATATTGCTTAATTTTTAATCTAAGCATAAGGGTTAAATGGTCATGAGAAATTTAAAAAAAAAATAGATGAGCAAAATTTATTTTCAATCTGATTAGATAAATAGTAGTTAAACTTTTAATAATCTTTAAATTTTATTAAACTCAATTAAATTGTTTAGTTACAAATTTCCTTTTCTTATTGTAAGGACAACGTAAAAGTAAGATGCTAGACTCTCTTCTTTTTTACCTACTTTTGCATTCTTATTAAATTTGGTATTATTCTTATTTTATTTACTGTTGCAGACTGTTTTAATTGGACTGTTTGAATTGGATTTTGCTAAATTTTTTATTTATTCATTGCTATATATTTATTCATATTAAAGCACTGGAAATAGGCATAATATATATATATATATATATATATATATATGTATAGGCAAAACATAAGATCAAATAATAGGAACTAATAAATATATTATATGTTTGTGTTCTGCGATATAAAATCTGGTCTTTAATAATAATTTAATTAATTATAACATTTTAGGGAAGAATATTATAACTAGTCCCCTTAAATTAGATATTTACAAATTTAATTTCTATATTAGGGTTTTTACATTAATATTTTATGAGGTGTGTAATTACTAAAGAGGATTATAGACCCGGTTAAAAAAAAAAACCCAATCTTAGAAATAGATATTACCCAGAATATTCAAAACAAAATTCCTAATTTTGTGGGATTCAAAAATAAAAACCCACATTCTCTTTCCTCTCCCCCATTCTTTCCCGTTCAAATTTTTTTCTCTCCCCAAATCAAACCCTAACAATCTTCAAGCCCCATGAAATCTGTAAAATATCGTCGCCATTAGCTCTAAAATGGCGAGAACGAAGACCACAGCGAAAGAAGTTGCAGGGCATGCGCCGGACCATCGGAAAGAGGCGTCGCCGGACAAAGTAAGGAGACAACTGCCGAACCTTCTAGACTACCCGGGATCGAAGGGGACAATGTTGAGGTTCATAAGCCTGTAAGTTGTGGTTATATTATCGTCTATATGATATTTTTTGATTAATTTCAATGCTGAATATGTGGATGATATTGTTAGAAAAATAAAATATTGGCCAACTGTATATGGGTTTAATGGGTCTGAAAAGTTTTTTTTTCTCTTCTAATGTTACGAAATAGATATATAATATGTCCTAGATAATATTATATTTACAGTATTTTTGTTAATTTTCTCTTAATTTATGCAAAAAAAAAAAATGACTAAAAAGTAAAGCAAAAGAATGACTTCTGATAAGTTAAAACTCAACAACTGTTGACAACTTTAAAAATCTATTGAAAGTATATAAATAAAAAACAAATAATTTTCATCATATCAATTATTACTATATTCATCATCAGTAATATCTTTTGTGTACAATAAGACTTTCGTCATCTCACCTATCACTATTTTTAATATAATTAAATCAATTTTATCATTTCTCTCTTATTAAAATGAATTTAACAAAATAATTGTTTAGTCGAAATAAAAAATATTTTCTTTTATTTCTTATTTTTTAACAACTCTTCATTTTTTTTTTTGTCTTTTTGACAAAATAAAAAATTATTTGACCAAATTTTAGTAAAATTTTTGTATTTTTATTCTAAATAATTAATATTTATACTGGTTATTTGAAAAATGATTTCTATTTAAAACTTTTGTTTGTATCACTTACAATATAAATTTTAATTAATTACAACCACTTAAATTAGACATCATAAACTAAGTTTATATTTTTTTACTATTTTCTACTTGTTTTCTCATATCGTTTTATTTATTTTTCGTACTTAATAATTATAATTAAATTGTCAGTAGGGTTTTATAATATTAGTTAAAATTTGATTTATTTTATATTAACTTTGTTTTAATTTTTTTATACTTGCTCAATAGTCATATGGGGAAAAACAGAATAAATGAAAGTTCATATAATCTTACTCCTAAAAACAAAAGATGTAGAAGTTGTTATAGTAATATAAGTTAAAGTGAATCAAATATAGAACGTTTAATAAATAAAAATTAAGGGTCTAATTACATTACAACAAATCTTTCTCGACGTAGTATAAATAGAATATTAATGATTTCGAATTTACAAAGAATCGTCATATGCAATAATAATATCAGACATATTATATACTGATTTAGGAGATTGTAAATATATTTATTAATATTGTGGTGCACTCTTTTGGTTTGATGAAAAATATAATGATGATATACCATCGAAATTTAATTTATATTGCAAAAATAGAAAGATTAAATTACCTTTATTAAAAGAAAGTACTCCTATATTAGAGAATTTATTAAATTATTATAACGGACCTGAAAGTACATATTACAGAAAAAATATTCGTACTCTCAATTCAATGTTATAATTTACATCATTTGGAGCAAATATAAATTCAAGAATGAATAATTTTCATGGTCCACATATTTTTAAAATAAGTGTTCAAGTAAATTATTTATTAGGATCTTTATTACCTACTGATAATAATCCTCCAAGATTTGCACAGCTGTATATATATGACACAGAAAATGAAATTCAAAATAGAATGCCAACACTTTCGTTTGATGAAATTTCAAAAATTATAGTAGAAGCAATTATTGAAAAAATTAATCAAAATGTTAGATGAAACAAATTTATTAGTTGAACTTTTTCGAACAATAAGATACAGATACAAAGAAACAAATATACCTTATATATGACTCAAACTTATAGGATGACGAAATATGATTTACCTGCATCAAATGATATTAGTGGTTTAATAGTTGGAGATATTGGTGAATATGAAAAAAGAAGAGATATCATAGTTTAAAGTAAATCAAATAACTTCCAACGAATCATAAAATACATCCATTTTATATGTCATTATAATACCCATTATTATTTTCTTATGGAAAAGATGTGTATAGAATTGGTTTAAATTGGAGTACTGATCATACAGACAAACAACCATCAAGGAAAAGAATTCCGATGGGAGTGTTTTACTGTTACCAATTACAACAACGTAAAAATCAAGGAAATAAATTATTTAAAAGTGGTCAATTATTTCAACAATACTTAGTTGACGCATATGCTTCAGTAGAAGTAGATCGATTAGACTATATTAAAAAAATAAAAAAAATAAAAACTTTAATATCAGAAATCTACAAAGGTATCCAAGAGGCTGTAACACGAGGAGATACAGATGCAAATTCTATAAGAAAAAGAATAATCCTTCCATCAAGTCATACTTTAAGTCCTAGATATATGATCTAAAATTATCAAGATGCAATGGCAATTTGTAGATAGTATGGAAATCCTGACCTATTTGTGATATTCACGTGCAACCCAAAATGGTTAGAAATTACAAGAGCCCTTTATGTAATTCTGGGACAAAAACCTGAAGACAGACTAGATATAGTTACTAGAATCTTTAAAATGAAATTAGATCAATTATTGGCAACTATTAAATTTGGAACAATATTTGGAACAATAATTACAGACCTTTATGTCGTAGAATTTCAAAAGAGAGGACTGCCACATTGTCATTTCCTATTTTGGTTGCATCCTGATGAAAAAGTACATGAACCATCGCAAATAGATAAACTAATTTCAACAGATATACTAAATCCATAAGAAGATCCGTCAGGATATGATGTGGTAGCCGAATTCATGATGCATGGATCATGTGACTTTGTAAAAACTAATGCTCCATGTATGAAAATTCAATTTGCTCAAAAATAATTTCCCAAGCAAAATAGAAATGAAACAACAATTGATAAAAATGGAAATGTTAACTACAAACGTGGGAATACAGATTTCTACGTTGATAAAGAAAATATTAAATTGGACAATAGATTTGTTGTTCCTTATAACAGAGAATTACGTCTTAAATTTCGTGCACATATAAACACTGAAATCTATTCACAATCAATGTTAATAAAATATTTATTTAAATATTTAGCAAAAAGACCAGACCGAATAAGAGCTGTTCTTGAAGATAATATATTTTTAGAAAATTATGGACAAATAAATTATCACGAAATTGATGAAATAAAAAATTATATTAATTGTCGATATATAACACCATATGAAACTATATAGAGATTATATGAATATTCAATATATTACAGAAATTATTCTGTCCAACGACTATGAATTCATTTACCGACTATGCAAAATGTTACATTTCGTTCAAATCAAAACCTTCAAAATATCATAAGACAACCAAGACTAAAAAAACTTGTTTAACCGAATAGATGGAAATAAATAAATTAAATGAAGATGGTAAAGAACTTACATATACACAATTTCTAACAAAATGGGTGTGGAATAATAAGATAAAATTTGGACCCCCAGACAAACTGGTCACACAATTGGACGAATATATTACGTTCATCCAAATTAAGGCGAATTGTATTATTTAATATTATTATTAAATCATAAAAAATGGGCTACTAACTTTGAAATTTTACGAATAATTAACCACATAAAATACCCAACATATCAATCAGCATGCCATGCTTTGGGATTACTAGGAGATGATAAATAAATGGAATGATTCAATTTTAGAAGCATCATTTTGTTCAACATCAAATCAATCAAGACAATTATTTATTATAATTCTTTTATTTTGTAATGTCAATGATCCAGTAAAACTCTTCAACCAACATTAGAATCTTATGACAGATGATATTATATATAAAATTTAAAAATTATTCAATAGTTAAAACATTCAAATACCCGAAACTGAATTATATAATTATATATTATATGAGTTAGAGAAATTATTAAATCTAAATTCATCAAGTTTAAAAAACTTCAGTCTACCTTGACCAACAGGATCATTAATCAATAACTTAAATAATAAGCTTATAAGAGAAGAGTTAAATTATGCAAAAAAATTAAAAGAAGAAAATTTAGTTTTAGTTGAAAATAACAAAAACACATTTATGAAAAAAAAATTTTAATTCTATTCAAAGTCAAAATAAAAAATTATTTTTTATTTATGGTCATGGAAAAACAGGAAAAACTTACTTATAGAATACAATTATCAGTAAATTAAGATCAAATAATTAAATTATTTTAGCTGTTGCATCATCTGAAATAGTACTTTTGTTATTGTCAAAAGGACGATCTGCACATTAAAGATTTCGAATACCATTATGTATAGATAAATTTTCAACCTGTCATATTAAAAAAAAAAAAAACTCAACTAGCAAAATTAATTGTAAAAACATCACTCATATTATGGGATGAAACACCAATGAACAATAAATTTTGCTTTCAAGCTTTAAATAAATCATTACAAGATTTAAAAGACAATTATGATCAACCAATTGGAGGAATGAGTATTGTTTTTAGTGGAGATTTTATACAAACATTACCAGTGATAACATCAGGAACAAAAGAACATATAATAGATGCAACAATAACTAATTCTTATCTTTGACCATATTTTAAAATCTTAACTCTCACTGAAAATATGAGACTAAAACGAGATAGTATATCAAAAAAAGAAAAACTTGAAATAGACGAGTTCTCAAAATGGATTTTAAACATTGGCAATGGTATTATAGAATGAATAAAAGATCCATAAAATGAAGATGCAACATGGATAAATATACGAGAAAATTTATTATTGCATATGATACAAATCCAATCGAACCAATTTCACATACAATATATAATGATTTTGTTCATAATTTTAATAATATTGAATATCTGAGGCAACGTGCAATTATAACACCTAGAAATAAAACAGTTGATGAAATAAATGAATATATTTTATCATTAGTACCCATAGAATTAAAAATTATTATAGCAATGATACAATACTTCCATCATCCAGAAACATAGAAGAACTAAATCTTTTATATCCAAAAGAATTTTTACATACATTAAATTTTAATGGACTACCACCGCATGAATTAAACCTAAAAATAAGAACGCCAATAATGTTGTTAAGAAACTTAAATCAATAATTAGGACTATGCAATGGAATCAAATTAGTAATAACACAATTATCAAATAGAATAATCGAAGGCCAGATGATAAATTCAAAAATTACAAATGAAAAGGTTTATATTCCAAGAATTGAAATGACTGTACATGAATCAAAATTGCCATTTACTTTAAAACGTAGATAATTTCTCATAAAAATTTCATATGCTATGATAATAAATAAAAGTCATGGACAATCTGTTGACAAAATAAGTCTTTATATAGAAAATGAAATCTTCACTCATGGCCAGCTATATGTTGCCTTATCAAGAGTAAAATCACCAAATAGATTATATATATTAATTCATGATTCAATGAATAAATATCCAAATCATGTGAAAAATATTGTTTATAAAGAAGCTTTGCATAATGTCACACATAAAAGTACAATAATATCTATTAAAAAAATCTGTATTGTTATATATTTGCAATAAAAAAGATCACACATTAATAAATATTGTCACTATTTTTAGCAATAAAAAAAATGACAATACTGATTAAATCAATTATACTTTATCAACATTACGATAGAATATCCAGTAGAATATGCAGAAGTTGGATTAACAACGACTTCAACACGGGCTGCGTTATAAACCGTGAGTATATCTTAGTGGATACAAAGGTAATTTTTTTATATAATATAAATTCAAATATTATATATTGTACTATTAGTTTAAAAATAATCATATTGAATTTTTTTTCTCTTATTTACGGCACGAGTTGATGCATGCAACAATCAAAGCGCGAGAATTAGAAACTATCGCGCCTAAGCCTTTGTCAATCAGAGCATGTCCAAATATAAAGTTGTTCCTCACACTGCGATGTTGCAACTAACACGAGCAATAATATTCACAAACGTTGTAGAAGAAATGACATCAAAACTCAACTTTATAAATTTAGTTTTGTGGAATATGATCAATTATAATTTTTAAATATTAAATATCGCTCTTTTGTATAAAAGATACATATATATATATATATATATATATTGTGTGTATGTGCTTATGTATATGGATGTAAATAAAATCTTAAAAAAATTATAATATCAGGACTTTGTATTATTAGTGCTTATATCTATTATTATAAAATGTAACAAAGTATGTATTTTCATATAAATTTAATTCTTATATATCTTCTTTCTTTTGTATAACTTTTTTTTTCAAATATTATCAATATTTATTAATAAATTTAAAAAAATATTCGCAGCAATGCGCGGGCATTAAGCTCACTGGCTTATATAACATTGACTTTTGCTTTAAAATACATTATTATCTTTATTAGCAAAGTAGATATTTGTCAAATGTAAATTTATATAAATATCCTTATGCTACTATGTTGTTGTCTCATAGTAATTTCTATTCTTTAACGAACTTTTTAGCTTATTCTATAGAGTTAAGGAAATATTTGTCTTTCTTTAGGTATCTCTCTCGTTCCATACTAATGAATGTGTGATTAAAATTTTGACAATATAAAGTCTCATAAGATGCTATGAAAATGAATATTTGGTAGCTTTTATTATTAGAAAATTCTATAAAACAATAGAGTCTTACTCTAAGCCCTTGAATATCTAACAAACGCTCAAAAGGATATCTTTTAAGATTTGGATAGTCCGTTTTCACTTTTCATCTATTAAAGAGTGAAAAGTAGCACTAAGTATCATTTTTGTACCCAACACATAGTGCACATTTCTCTAAAGCATGAAATGAGACGATCATTACGATTAGAAGTGATTGAGATCAATATTTTATATAGTCGGGCAATAAGTGCTACGTATAGTTCAACAAAATTTTCTACTGATTAAGTAACTTTAATGTGTAAAAAGTGCACTGACTTAATTAGTCAATCAGTGATTGCCCAAATTATGTAAGAGCCTTAACTAGTCTTTGGCAATTATGTTACAAATTCTCTAGTGATTTAGACTCATTTCCACTATAGAGTCTCGATGGGTTGCAACTTAGCAATTGGGTGCTTATGCTCTACCTTGATTCTAACCAACCAGAACTGCTACTCTAAGTTTCTAGATATATTTGTCGCTTCTGGATTGATGGGTCTCAGGGGCTTTAGAAATATTCTATTTTGAAAGCCAAGTTAAATATAATGTTCTTTTATTCACAAACGTCTTCTTTTAAGGAAGATTTGGGTTTTAGCCATTTTTAAACTCATGTTTCAAAAATTTAGTCATAGTTTCACGAAATTAAGGAATTAGGCATTTTCGTTGTGTAACAAATTTTGTTATACGTGTAACAAATTTTGATACACCTGTTACACATATAACAAAAATTGTTACAAAATAAAAATGACTAATTCTTTAATTTCGTGAAACTATGGCTAATCCTTAAAAAAAAATTTGACTAAATCCTTAAAAATCTCCTTCTTTTATCCTTGTTATAATTGGATCAAGCTCAAATTATTAGTTGTAATAGCAAGTAGACGATCGTCCATTCTTCAAAAAAAAAAAAAGTAGACGATCGTCCAAATATCAATTAGATATCTAATTCCTTCATACTCTCTTGCTGCAGTGACAGCATGCAAATCTATATGAGAATAATATTGTACGCTCTATCTAGTTTATCTCACATTGCTGACTTTAAAAAGGATTGTAGAGAATTTTACTTGTGTAATCTTAACTAGTTAATATACTCATTTATCTTATAATTAGTTGGTTTTGAATGAAGATGCAATTCGAACTCTAAAAATAAAAGAAGTTTTGACATAGCAATCTATGATAGCTTTGCCAATTATTGAGAGTCAAGACTAATATTCCAACTCCAAATTATGAGTTGGATAGATGTTCTCATGTGCTCTCGATGGACCAAAAACTTGAGTAGCCTTCTTGTCTTTCTTAAAACTACTATTAGCCCCAAATATGATATATCATAACGATATTAAATCTGTATACTTTTTTTTTTGGATAGTCAATACTTCATGCACAATATGCCTCCTTTTTAATTCCTTAAAATACTATTCACACTTCTTGATCCACCCAAATTCTTATTATTTTGATTTAGAGTGATAAATACGTAATATGTTTTGTAAATTATTTATAAACATTCTTGACGCATTCCTCTAATTCTAGCATGACGTATCGATGCTACAAATAAGTAAATTCTATATGACCACTTGTAACACTTTGAGATTTGGCATACAGTTGATGTTACTTAAACATTCTTAGTGAAATACTGAAGAGTCTCGTATTCCTCTCGAGTCTTCGAGTACCTTAAGAAATCATCATCAAAGATGATAACAAAATCTTCTACTCAATGAAAACTCAAGTTATTAGGTCATAAAGTTACAAGAGCATTGGATAATTCAAACAACGCCACTAACTAGTAGTGCATATTAGAAAAATCATCTTTGGGATTTGATTGAATGGCTATCATATTGAGATTACGCTCGTCAAATAATTTCACAATGACTAGGACTCCTTTAATTTGTTTTTAATGATGACCTTTTTTTTTTCGAGCTTGCAAGGTAGACTACATCCCAATTGTACAAATATTTTTTTTATTGGAAATACTATCAGTGAGTCGATGATTTTTTTATATGGTCTAATAACTCTTGTAGGTTAGAGTGTAATTTCTTAAGCTAACGGGTCATTTTTGTGATGTTTTTAAGATCAAACCGATTAATAGTTCTATTTCAGTGGGGTTTCTCATTCTTTAGATTTTCTAAATATTCCTTTAAGAAAAAACCTTCATGATATTATTTATGATTCAAACACATTTTTGCTTCAGTTACTTTTTTCTGGCTCTTATCCATCATGCTTACTCTTCGAAAATATAAGTTTATCATCTTCATTAACACTTCGATAGGCATTATTTCTTTTCCATAAATCGTACGCCTTTATATGATAAAAAAAAAGGTTGACTGATGATCCTCGATAATCGTGCAATATCGATTCGGAATTTATTTCTTAAATGATATGGTAGTCCTTCATGTCTAAGAAATTATTCAGTCACTATTGCTTTTTTTTTTTTAACAGGATAAGCCAGAGAGTAAAGGTTTTTTTTTAGTACTTGATTCCTAGGGGTATGATGGACCTTATAGTCTACCTGTTTGCCTCACCTATTCTCTTTATTTTGTTTACAAGCTTACCTAGAAAATGTGAGCGCTGAAGTATAATACATGACAATAGAACCTATTAATTTTGTGCCTCTAATTTAACAATCAAAGGCTAATATTTGAATAAGTTAGAATTTTTAACCTCTACGTTACTCTTAGCATAGGCTTAGGTGTCAAAGAATGAATTTGCTACTTCCAACCTTTCTTGGTTAACCTATAGTCCTTTTAATTCTAGTTTGGTCATCATGTGACTAAGGTCTTTAAGCCCGCTGAAGACGTTTGGTCTGATGCTTCATATCTTTAAAATGCTAACTATGATCTAATAACTTTACTTGCCATAGATGTAACAAGAGTAGGTTCTTGTCTTGCATCATCTTGGGTGCATCTTTCTATATCTACAGGATTGATGATAAAAGATTTGATTATTCATATAAAATCACATCCTTATTCGTCTTGCAAACTCTATAATTATACTCGTATTGCTTTTAGCAAAGAGTCGCTACGTTCTATAGATGCAATTAACTCCGATTATATCAATCATACATAATTCGGACAACTACGCCCTCAGTTGGCATTAAACATATGAGTAGAGACATGTCAGGTTGTTAGACTTCTCGTGAACATTTTGACGGTTGTCGAAGACCTTTTCGTATATTCAGAACATAGTTGATGAACTTCCATAGCTCTTCAATTGGAAGATTTTGTAGGTTTACGATTGCTTTTGAAGCATTATAGTAGCAGAAAGTGAAATGTCTTACTTGGATTGAAGATGTGAACGATCGAAATATTTAGGAGATTCTCTACCGCTTGGGTCTATATTCTATCGAGTAAACAATATATTAATCTCAATTGTACTATCACCAACGGCCACCTTGGCTTTCCTTCTAATTAATTACAAGAGCATTTCTTTCTTCTTCTTTTTTTTTCTCTTGTTTAGTGAACTCATCTATAGAATGGCTAAATATAAGCTATCTGTTCTTTTGGTACTAAGAGATCTTGAAGGACTATTAGATTGTGATGCCTTCATCACGTGCAATCTCTTTACTAGAATAGTCGTTAGGGGTTGAATTCTAGCTTGCGTTGCTTTCTTTCTTGTTGCAGCATAGGTTCTTGAGTTTCTTTTTTTCTTTTTCTTTTTTATATCAAAAAAATATTTTCTTGTTGCGACTAACTTTTAAAATTAAGTGTAACTTGTACACAATTATATGTAACTTATACACAATTCTGTGTAACTATTCTTTGTGTATTAATCTATCATCTTTAGACATATATTCATATTATTCTTTAATAAAATGATAAGTATTGTTAGGCCCGAATCTGACCCAAGACCCAAGACTTAAACATTCTGAGTTCATGAGTTGACAATGGGCTGGCCCGGTGAAAAGCCCAAGAAAGAACAACAAAGGAGGTTCAAGAAGGTGGACCACGACATGAACAGCCGTCAACCGCCCAACCATCATGGGCGACTAGTAGCCACCAGGTGCCAACAGTCGCCAAAAAACATCATGGGCGGCTGGCAGCAGCTCGGCTCCACCATGAGCAGCTGCCACTTGCCCGCCTCAACCATGGGCAGTAGCAAGCCTTCCAGCCATTCGACGGGTACTTGTCAACCCCCTAGTTTTGTGATTTCTATGCCTAGTCAGCATTCTACAGCCCCGAATATGTTGCGATTATGATTCTCGTCAGACTTTGTCAACAAGCCATGAAGAAACGAGATTATCTTGGGAGTCCCAATTTGACGGATCCATGTGGACAATTAGAGAATAAACATGTTGCTGCCTCAGCCACATTGCTGCCTCCTCTGTGCATCGTGCAACTTTGAGTCATTGTCATCGCGCCTCTCTGTGCAACGTAGACCATCGATCATGCCTCCTTACAACACCTCCTTACCCGAGTGCACCACCGGCCGCCACTCTCCGGGGTCACACATGAGCTCTGCCCCGGAGCACCTTAACGTCGCTTCTTTTGCGATCTCAGAGGAGCCCGAGGAGTACCCACCTTTATCTTGATGCCCCCCACTGTGTTTCATGCCACGAGCGAACTCGTCTTGAGAAGCCGAACAGTCTCGAATCAAGCCGTCTTGTCGATGTCGCTGTTGTCACTTCGTGCCACCATAGCTCATGCTAGGCCCATCATTAAAGCAGGTTTGGATGCAAGACCCTTCACTATCCTTCGTCGAAGGTAAAAGCAGGAGACCAAGGACTAATTCAAGTTTAAGAAGGGTTTAAATAATTGATTTTTAGTTCTCTGTCCCTCTATTATTCGTTCTGGTATGGGATCCGAGCCACTGGGGCTCAGTGTTGAATCATGATTATATTTTGAAATTCATCGTGATAATTGTGAGTTATTTCACTGTGGTTGTCTTTGATAACAAATTTGTAACTGAACATAGTTTGGTGCTGGATTGTTATTAGGTGAAGGCTTCGGCAGAGATACCTGAAAAATAGGAAAAACTCTATTGGAATTTCGGCTCAAACTTTAAACATTTTTTAAAATTAAATCAAAAACCAATTAGATCAAAGAATCAATTTCTCACCTAATTTAGTCAACAACGTGCCCGTTAGTTGGGATTGACGGCTAACGTTAAGGCAACGACACACGGGACGAGAATACATCTAGGGGAGTCTCTCGATGACCCGTTTGTCGTCCCTCCGTCTGGGATTCACTTTTCATAGTCCGTCAATCATTAGAGTTTTCTTTCCTTCGATTGACGAGTAAGCCTTGGCATTGACCCTCTAATTCTCTTGTTTAACAGAAATACAACACATCAAATTCCAAGGGGAGATGCCACTATGGAAAGGCCGTGAGGACCGAGGCGAGAAGATTAGGACCTCAGGTAAATGGATCTCCACTGTGACACGAGTAGACTTTACCATATTTAAATTCGTTGTATATGTGCTGGGATCCCCTGAAAGATGTGATGCTTTTAGTTTAATGCTGTTAATTTGCTATTGTTAGTGTTTGCTTTGGGTGCGTGAGTATGGGCTCACTTTTCTATTTGTCTTGTTAGTTAAAAAATATGTAATTATGGGAGTGTAGGTTTGTTTTTGTCATGACTATGCTTGTATGTATGTGTGCGCTTTTGTGTGTGTGTGTGTGTTTATCTGTCTATAGATATGGGACCATGATTATTAAATTTCACCTATCGCTTATCGGTTGAAGTGGTTAGCATTGGTTGGAACGAGTGAGTTTAGACTAGCCCTGATTGGATACACTAGAGTTTTAGAACAGCCTAAAAGGAGGCCCTTCAAGAACGGGATCGCACTAGAGTTCTGGAACTGTCTAAAATGAAGTTTAGCCCAACGGGGTAGTTGCTGCGATAGGTTTCGAAATGGCCCGACGGGGTCACTGGCTGTGAGAGGTTTCAGAAAAGGCATAATACTGGGATGGCCCAAGAGGCCAAGATCTATAGCATGTCCCAGACTATCCCACGGGGTGATTACACAATCAGTTTCGAAACGGTCTGATGGGAGATCTAATCACGAGAGATTTCAGAATGACCAACAATGGGTCTAGATGTGTATAAGTTCTAGAACGAAATGCAATGGGTCTAGAGTTGTATAAGTTCTAGAAGGACCCGCAATGTGTCTAGATGTGTATAAGTTCTACGACCTGCAATGAGTCTAGAGTTGTATAAGTTCTAGAAAAAACTGCAATTAGTCTAGATATGTATAAGCTTTAGAACGACCTGTAAAGGGTCTAAAGTTGTATAAGTTTTAGAAGGGCCCGCAATGGGTCTAGATGTGTAGTAGTTTTAGAACGACCCGTGAGGGGTCTAGCGTTGTATAAGTTCTATAATGACCTGTAATGGGTCTTGATGTGTATAAGTTCTAGAACGACCCGCGAGGGGTCTAGAGCTGTATTAGATCTAGAATGACCCGAAATGGGACTAAATTTGTTTTAAGTTCCAAAATAACCTGCAAGGGGTCTAGATTTGTTTAGCTTTATATAAATTTGTCAACGACCCGTAAAGGATCTAGAGAAGAGATAAGGCAATCAGAGACTTGCAAACTTAATTGAGAATATGAAAAAGGCAGAGATTGACTCTCGAGCCAAGAGTAATCGATTGTTAAGTCTTATATCGTTTCATGTCACAACTCTTTTGCATGTATTGAACCTTGCGTAGTTTTAGTATCTTATCTCTGAAATCTATTTCGCATGCGAGGTTGTTGAAGAGTGACTTTTACTCTTCAGACTATGATGACTCGATCGTCGAGTCTGTCCTTTTATTAGATTGTTGTGATATGATGTTTCTTGGATGTCATGTTGCCTGTAGACTAAGCAATCTCTCAGTTTCTTACTAGGCTATTAGCTCACTAATGTGGTCGTGTCGCAGGTAAATTAAAAGGAAGCAAAATGGGCTAGGCGACAGTGATGGGAATAGCACGTATAGACGGGTCCGACCTTTAAAGTTTTACATAGACTACCGACTAATCGTTAACCGAGAATAGTTTGATTTTTGCATTCTTAGATCAAATGGTTAAAACTAATTCTTTCAGTTGTGTGTGAGGAACGGTGGATCCTCAAGTTTTGTAATACTATCCGATTAAATAATTTTATATAAAAAGTTCAAATCTTACTTTTTGGTATTAAAATATCCCTTACTCTATAGATCATATTATATTTTTGGTTATTATTATTAAACTATTGTTCCTGGTTTCGAGATGTTATAAAGTTGGTATCAGAGCCACGGGTTAGCCGGTCCTGTAGACAACTCTATATCCACAAGCATGATTCCCTTGTTGTCGTAATTGTAAATAACCTTTCCCTTAATTTTTTGAACCATAAGATTTTAATTTAGTCAAGTGAATTGCAGGTATACTCTAGTAGAAAGATGGAGACAAGATCAAATGACTAAGCTGAGTCTTAGGGTGATGATCCCTTAGGCGATGATTCTAATGGAGATGTTGATTTGACTCTAGTCAACGAGAGCGTAGATCTTTTCTTTCATTGCAATCTTAATATAGTAGGTTTCTTTTTAAATAATCAGATGGCGAGATGTGTATCCGGCCATCAACTGCCCCTCTCTTAGTCGCCATTCTAAGGCTAGTTTTTACAAGAGCAGTGGTCTAGTTTCGTTCTGTTGAAAGAACCCACGCTCAGTTGCAACACGAGTATAAAAAAAATATGCGTTGATGGCTCGCTTGAACTCCTAAAGCGTGAGTCTTTTCCTACTCTGTCACGGCCATTGGCCTTTGCTAAAGGGCCAATAAAACGTGAGAAGTCGCTTGAGTGCCCGGGTTTAGCGCCGATCGATGAAGGACAGCAGGAGGCATCATGCACAATTTTAATATTTATCCAAGGCACGCGAAACTGTAGAAAATAAGGTTTGAAGAGAAGTTCACAACTAATCCAACGCACTTAGAGGGTACCCACAATAAGCCAACACTGCTGCTTTTGAACTACTGGGCTCAAGGGTGTTTCGGTCGTTATTTGCCAGGGACTTTGTCAAGAAGTTAGATTAGAAGTTTGATGACTTAACTTAACCATCCATAACTGCCACCATGGAAAGCTAGGTCTGGGAGTTGCAGTTTGGGTTTACAATGTCCTTATCTTTGTGACTTGTTGTGATATGTCTATCGATCTCGTTATCTTCGAGTTGCAGGACTTTGATGTCATTTGTCATTAATTGGTGATCTAAGTGCCATATGACATACAATTGTAGAATGAAAAGCATATTCTTTCAACCCCTGTGGCGGAGAGCTTCGAGTTTAAGGTGCTAACTAGGTTTAACCATACCTATAATTTCTATTCTACAAGCACGAATGATGTTTGATGGTGGTTGTAAGGGTTTCCTCTCTCATATTGTAGGCTTTTCTTAGGCGGACACATGTCAAGCTTCGGATATCTCGATCGTAAAGAATTTTCTCCATGTTTTTTCCGAAGACTTTCTAGGATTACCTCTTAGCAGTGAGATTGAGTTTGTTATTGAACTATTACCGGATATCGCCCTAATTTCTAAAGCGCCATATTGTATGGCCTCGGCAGAGTTAAAAGAATTGAAGATTCAATTACAAGAGTTGCTCAACAAGGATTTTATTAGGCCCAGTCACTCGCCATATGGGGCCCCAGTACTCTTTGTTAGGAAGAAAGATGGATCTATACGTGTGTCTGTAGATTATCAGGAGTCGAATAAACTAACTATAAAGGATAATTACCCACTTCTAAGGATCAAAGACATGTTCGACCAACTTCTAGGGTCGTCAGTGTTCTCGAAGATAAACTTGCAATTAGGCTATCACCAGCTAAAAATACGCGAGGAAGACATACCCAAGACCACATGTCATGCTTGATACGATTACTATGGAATCATGGTGACATCTTTTTGTCTCACCTGTGCCTCAGCCGCATTCATGATTCTAATGAATCACGTGTTCAAAGTATATCTCGATAAGTTTGTTATAGTCTTTATCGACGATATTCTCTTTTATTCGAAGATAATGAGGAGCATGAGGAGCATTTACAAACCATTTTTCAAAGGTTAGCCGAGATACCGAGAAAAAGCTCTATACAAGGTTCAAAAGTGTGAGTTTGGGCTAGAAATGTCTCATTTCTTGGTCACGTAGTGTCTAAAGAATGAATTTTAGTGGATCTGTCAGAGATCGAAGCAGTGAGTTCATGGAAACAACCCACGACGGTCATAGAGGTACGTAGTTTCTTGGATTTAGTCGAGTACTATAGGCGGTATATAGAGGGATTTTCCAAACTTGCTCTACCCTTGACTCGCCTCACTCGAAATAATATTAAGTTTTCTTAGACTCCGTCGTGCGAAAAGAGCTTTTAAGAGCTCAAAAAGCGTCTTAAAACTGCTCATATGTTGAAAATCCCTTTGGGAACCACTGGATTTGTGCTTTATCGCGACGCTTCGAAGCAAGGATTGGGCATGGTATTGATTCAACATGGGAAAATAGTGGCGTACATATCGAGATAACAATGATTATGAGAGCCATTACCTTATTCACGACATCGAGCTTACCGCAGTCGTGTTTTTCTTGAAAAATTTGAATCACTACCTTTACATGATTCATTATGACTGCTACAGTGTTCACAAGTGCATGAGTTTTATATTGACTGAAGCAAACTCTAATACCCGTCAAGGTAGATGACTTGAGCTTGTCAAAGACTATAGTTGTGCTATTCATTATTGCCTAGGAGGAAACTAACAAGTAGCAGACACCCTGAGCAGGAAGAACACTGGTACTCACATGTTTCTATGAGTTCTACCTCCCGAGTTAGTATAGTCAGTAAGAGCTATGAGATTGAAAATTAATTTCTGTATTCATCCTAAAATCCATCGTTTATTACCAAATCAAAGAAAGACAAGTTTAGTCCTAGGTACATAGAACCATTCGAAATTCTCGATAAAGTGAGCGAGGTTGTTTATCGTTTGGCTATACCGCCTAACATGACCTTTGTTCATATTTCTTTCACGTCTCTGTATTGAGAAAGTACGTGGTCTGTATTGAGCCATGTGGTCCTGGACATCGAGCCTAAAGCTACTTATGAAGAGAAGCCTTTAAGAATTTTAGATCGGAAGGACAAGGAGCTGAGAAATAAGACTATCCCGATGGTCAACTGTAAAGCCCTCAAAATTATTAAATTATTACAAGGATTTTTTGTGCAAAGAAAATATATTTTGATGGGCAATTGTACAATATTTGGTTTATTCTGGTCTAAATTTATATAAAATCATATCTTTTTCCATTTTTCTTTTCTTTTTCCATTTTCCTTTTTCTTTTTCATTTTCTTCTTCTCCTTCACGTCACTCTCCCTCTTTTCTCTCTCCCATTTTCCCAGCTCTCTCTTTCTCTCCTCACCAAATAATATTTTAAATTTCTTCAAAATTTCAAACGCTCATAACTTTCTCATCTGATGTCTGTTTGATGCGTGCTTGGTACCGTTGGAAAGCTCTCAACGAGAGGAACATTTTGAGTAGTGGTTTGTCGCCGAAAACCACTGGAGCTAGCTGAAAATTTGGCCAGAAAGTTCAATTTTTGTGGGTTTCTCCGGTTCTCCTATTTCCGAGATGATTTTGGGGAAACAAGCACTGCTATCGTGCTCGGGAGGGTCCAAACAGTGGGAGTAGAGGTTGGGCAGCCGAGTTGGCGCCGTATCTCGCCGGAATCCGCCCCACCACCACCATCGCCTTCTACCGCCGGCCACCATTTCTGAAATTGATTGAAAGGTTTTGTAGAGGGCGTCGTGGGCAGCAAAAGCCCTCAAGAATTTCTCCGATCCAATGCTCGGTGAGTGTTTAATTTCAGTTTGTAGTTTAGAATTTTATTGATAAAATTGGATGTGTTGTGGTTGTTGTTTGATGAAATTGACCTCACCATTGGACTCGGAAGGGTCGAAATAGGTTGGGTAAGCTTTTTACAGATCTGAAATACGTCAGGTTGGCCGCCTCGTTTTGCGTGCCAAATACCGGTTATGTCCAAAATTGACCCATAACTCCGGACCTCCGATTAGCAAACTGTCACCGCTGTTTAACTCATTTCGTCGCACTTATCGCAAAGGTGGTCTCCGTTTGTATAGATTCTACACCTGGAGCCGCCTCGATTTGCATGCCAACTTTACCGTGCGAATCCACCGGGTCGCCCGGCAGGCCCAGTCTTCGATTATCGGTTGAGGGTAGTCATCAGACTCTGTTCGACGAGATGAACCTAGAGGTGACCTCCGTTTTGCGAGATTCGGCTCCGGTGGAAAAATCAATTGTTTGACCGCTCTTACACGTATATCGAAGTAGGGGTTCTGTTATCAGATATCGTCCTTTTATCTGATAGGCTTTATGAATGTTAGAAACTGATATTTAGGGTAGTTTAAATATATATGATTGATTGGTATTAGAGATTATGAATGGAACAAATAAAATATGTCTAATTGGACTAATCAAGTACAGACGGTTAATGAAAAATGAAGTAAATGATTACTTGATTGTGATCAACTGAGATTGTGATCAAATGATTATCAGTATAATTTTCGTATTATCATTAATAAAAATATATAAAAATTTATTATGGAAAAATATATATATAACACCATGGTACGGGAACATTAGTAAGAATGCATGATCGTCACACCACCATGCGGTTTGTGATGGTTTAAGAATTTTGTTACATGTTGGGCAAAAATTATAGTATAATCCTTATTCCGCATCGAATTTTGTTATTGTTGCTTTAACTATGTATATTTCATTTTGTATAAGAAAAAGTATGTTCGTTAAAATTGATTAATTTTTTTGATTTAGCAATAGAGATATATATTATAACCCCCTGTTTTCATCCCCCATTCCTCTCATTCCATTTCATTCTTTTCAAACATTTTTCAACTTTCTTAATCTCAATATAATATCCTTAAATCTCAACAATTTACACCACCTCGAAATTCTCAAAGTCAAACTATTTCATTTCGGAATGGAATGAAATGTTTGGAATGGTTTTTCCAAACAAGGGGTGATACTTATTGGATCCAAATTTATTAGCTCAACGATTTTTTTTCCTGTTTTTTTTTGTTTTTTGTTCTTCCAAAGATTAGATTGGCTTTCTAAAAACCAAAAAGCGCTCAATTTTTTTATTTGATTTGCCAATCTGTATACAATAAATTAATAAAAAAATCATGTTAATTAAAATAATGAAGTACGATATATTGTTAGGTACGATTAATTATGTTAACTTAAAAAAATATAATAACATATTATAGTTACCTTGCATTTAGCATTTGAGTATGTGATACGTTCAAAACAAAAAGATATAAGTTGGCTGAGGTACTGTCCACGTATAATTGTCCTGCATAATTATTATATAAGGCATATTTTTAATACAATTTGATTATTATTTTTTCATTTAATAAAATATTTAAATTTAAGTAAAATACCTAAATATTATTTTACTGCATAGAAGATTGCGACAATTGTTTGGTTTGTCATTTGTGCAATTTGTTCATTAAATTTTCTATCATCGCTCCCCATAATATCCGAAGATGTGTTGGTGACGCTTGATCCATTCCTCAGCGGTTACAGGATCGTGAGTCCTGTCAAATTGCAGTGGCTTCCGGCACTGGAACCTCTCATACACAGGCTCTCCAACTTGATTCACTGCACAGGGCGCTTTCGATGCTACTGAATTAGCAGCTTGATAATCTAGTTGCAGAGGTGGAGGCGGATTCAGAGCCACTGGGGCTGGTCTTGCCATCTCGTTAAGACGACTGAGGAGTTGCTCTAGTGTTGCATTCTGGGCGTGGATCTACTCACCCGTCTGTTGAGCAGTGTTGTTCTACTATACTTCGCATGTTGCCTACTGGTACGCATCTCATAGGTCTCTGACTTTACTCACTCGCAATGCTCGAAGCTTTAAATAATAAGGACAACTAATTTGAAACAAAACTGATAAAGGTTCCAATTCTCACCCTACTATTTTCTAATTACTTATATATATATATATATATATATATATATGCTTCTCCGTCAGGGTTTCAAGATTGTGTAACAAAATAAAGAAAAGAAGGGAAAAGAAAAATATATAACTAGGTATATTTTTAACGGATATCCCTTGGTCACTAAGGTTCCCTTAGGTCACACATATATACATAAGGTTTTATTTTTGAAAGATAAGGTCACTTGAAAGTTGGCAGAAAAACCAAAAGTGGGTACGTAAGTGCTTCGAGCGAGCAGTAAAGTCATGGACAGAATGATAAGTGCTTTAATCGAGCGTGCAAGTTCAAAACGATATCATCTAGCTAGCTAAACAGTCAGGGTCTAGAACGATATCATCTGCGTCATTATCAACTTCCATGTCCATAACAAATGCAGGGCCGTCGTCAGTGTCGTTGTCGCTGGAGCTCAAATTTGAGCTCCTAGAATTCGAAGGCAACAGCTTGGACGAAACCGTGGGAAACTGGTCAGACGCAGCGATGGCTGGCAGAGCTGGAACAGGGGCGTGGGTCTGAAATACGATGCGACGTGCTCTGGATGCGATATCGGCGGGCAGAGACTATCGGCATACCTCTAGTAGGCATTAACCATCCTATGGAACTTACAAAACACAGGAGTAGGGTCTCTATGAGGTCGGAAATAAGGGTGAATCCCTTGGGAATAAATCTGCATACGGAGCAGATTGATTACGGCTAATGCGAGGCACGTACTAGAGATCTTGAAACGAAAACGAGCATTATAGGAACAGATGGTCTCGCCAGGAAACTGGAGGAACTCTCGACCTTTCGGCTCCACATAGTCATATCGTCAACCAGATGGAAGCTGGTATCTATTGTACCGGCAAAAATAGGTCAACTACGCTCATGGCCTAACCGCTCCTCGTGGAAGTTCTAATGACAGAGAGTGGGTCCTCGGAGCAGCTTATGAGATAGGTCGACGCGGTACTGGTCTTGAATCTCGAAGGACCTCATCTATGTAAACGTGCACACCTTCCACTCTTTAAAGGGCATAGTTTTGGCTTTCCCGAATACGTGGGTGCCTGTGATGGAATCAACCGTATATATTCAGATCGGGTAAGGGAAGCGGGAACCGGTCCAGTCATGCTACGCTGGGCCGAGTCGATGGACTGCGTATCTGAGTACTGACCCACCGCAGACATCCTGCAACATAAATCCATCGGAATATAGGAGGAAAATGCAATATAAAAAGACAACGCAATAGTTTTTATCTAACTCTTATCTCTTAACTACTTGATGGCGAGGAGATGTGTGTGGCGAGTCTTTAGAATCGGCTAAACCCAGGTACTGATACCAAAAACCCTGTCACAACCTGTGTGCTCGGCTGAGGCCGCGACAGGAGAGTACAAGCTCCTTTTCATACGTCATATATATATTTTTATAATGTGGAAGTTTTAAACAACTTTCATAAGTAAAAGCCACTAGGGCGGAATGTAAATACGCTTTACACACACGCAATAAATTCTCGGGATCTCATCCCTGATTCAAAAAAAAAAATATTGTCTATCAAATACAAAATGCGAAAATATAATTTATATGCCACAGGTCTTCACTTGCTCCTCGAGCATACCACACACATCACCCCTCAGTAGCTCCTAGTCGTCGACTTTCACTGTCATCTTACCTATAACACCGAGAAACCTGTGAGTTCATAAACTAAGTAAGAGCAAACTAATATATCTTATGCCAGGTAACAATCTCAAAATATTGCACCATATAATACAAATAGAGAATTAGTCGTCCCACACCGACTAGTTCTCTTCACACAGTACTAAGGTTTCTACTTGATTATTTACCGTCGTCTCTCGTCTTTTACTCTTACTCACATAGTTGTTTGCTCGCAGAGGTTATACCTTTAACCAGGCGGCCTCTCGCACACAGTCTTTCTCATTTTACTCTATCTTTGAGGACCTACCTTTAACCAGGCGGCCACTCGCTGTAAAGCCCTCAAAATTATTAATTATTACAAGGATTTTTGGTGTAAATAAAAATAATTTTGACGGGCATTTGTATAATTTTTTACTTATTTTGGGTCTAAATTTATACAACACCTCAATTTTTCTTTTCTTTTTCTCTTTTTCTTTTTCTTTTTCTCTTTCTTCTTCCTCTTCCCCATTTCCCGTCGCACTCTTTCTCTTCCCTCTCCCAAAATTCGAGCTCTCTCTCTCCTCAAAATTTTTCAAACTTCAAACACCCATAACTTTCTCATCCGACGTCCGTTTGGTGCGTGCTTGGTACCGTTGGAAAGCTCTCGACGAGAGGAACAATTTGAGCAGTGGTTTGTCGCCGGAAACCACCGGGATTTGCCGGAAAATTGGCCGGAAAATTCGGTTTTTGTGGGTTTTGCCGGATTTCCTATTTCCGATCTGTTTCTGGAGAAACGAGCACCTCCATCGTGCTTGGGAGGGTCCAAATTACAGAACTGGAGTTGGGCAGCCGAGTTGCCACCGTATTTCGTCGGAAAACGCGCCGCCGCCGCCGCCGTTCACCCTCGCCGCTGTTGCCCGTCGCCGCCGGCCACCATTTCTGAAATTGGTTGAGAGGTTTTATAGAGGACAGCGTGGGCAGCAATAGTCCTCAAGAATTTCTCCGATCCGACGCTCGGTGAGTGTTTAATTTTAGTTTGAAGTTTAGAACTTTAATGATGAAATTGGATATGTTGTGGTTGTTGTTTAATGAAATTGACCTCACCATTGGATTCGGAAGGGTCGAATTAGGTTGGGTAAGCTTTTTGCAGGTCGGAAATACGTCCGGTTGGCCGCTTCGTTTTGCGTGCCAAAATGCCGGTTATGTCAAAAATTGACATGTACTTCCGGACCTCCGATTAGCGATCCGACACTACCGTTTGACTCGATTCGTCGCACTGATCGCAACGCTGGTCTCTGTTTGTGCAGATTCTACTCCGGGAGTTACCTCGATTTGCGTGCCAGCTTCGTCGTGCGAATCTACCGGGTCGCCCGACAGGCCCAGTCTCCGATTGTCGATTGAGGACAGTCATCAGACTCGGTTCGACGAGGCAAACGCAACGGTGACCTCTGTTTCGCAAGATTCGACTCCGGTTGAAAAGTCAACTGTTTGACCGCTCTATACGTATATCGAGGTATGGGATTCTCTTATCAGATCTCTTTCTTTTATCTGATAGGTTTTATGAATGTTAGAAACTGATATTTAGGGCAGTTTAAATATATATAATTGATTGGTATTAGGAATTATGACTGGGATAATTAAAAATGTGCCTAATTGGACTAATCAATTACAGACGGCTAATGAGAAATTGAATAAATAATGAACTAATTGCGTGGAACTGAGATTGTGATTGTGAGGTCGTGAGTGTGATTTCCTCGACTAATTATTATGCATTATGACTTTATGGATTTGGACGCGGGCCCCCGACCCGTGATGTGACCTGTTGACTTTGACCGTGATTGCCGCTGACGAGTGGCTGGCTGCTGCGCAGTATGCATCGGGATGACCACAGTACTCGAGGTACTGGAATAGTGTAGGGGAACGGTTTGAGAGTTCGCAACGTACCGGTCGTCTCAACGTCCACGCCAGACCGGGTTACGGATAGGGACGTTCGGTCCACCTGTAGTCGATCCTACGGCATTTCCTTGAGGATTTAGGGTTGTTCTCGGTAACTATTGCGTGCTAATGGTCGTTCTCTAGTTTTGGACTTTCTTTTGACAGCTGAGAGCGATGGATTATACTCGTGAGAGTTAATGAATAATTTGACAGTAATTATATCCGGTTTAAAAGTAATAAAACTGGTTAGAAAACTAACGAAATAAATAACCGGACTAATTAAAGGTTTGACTAAAAGAGATTTGGTAATAGGATTTCCTACTGGGCTCGATGAGTTCTTCCCCTTTCTTTTCCCCCCTTTCAGGAGGTGTGCAGTGCGACCTATCTGACGAGGCGTAGAAGTTTCTTCTTCGAGATTTGGAAGGCGTTTTCTTCATTTGCTCGCTTTCAAGTGCAGGTCTTCTGTCAGACCTTTGGTGAAGACTTTTAAGTTTGGATGACTGTATAATAGTTAATTTGAGCGTTTATGATCGATGAGGATTTTTAACTTTATTTTCTAGTGGTGATGTATTAACTGTGGATTTTATAACTGTTTTTAGTTTTATGTTAAATCCCATGGGTGAATTTCAAGTCGTTATTTTTTTACTTTTTTATTTATTTGCAAAACTTTATTTATTATTTCATTAGTTCTACTGACCCCCAATTAGGGGCGTCACACTCGCACTTCCAACAAAATGGCCAAGACTGTTCAACCAAACTCGAGAAGGTCTCCTTATTTCAGGTAGACTCTCGCACTACTAGTCTTATAATCAATACCATGCGACTCAACTCTCTGAGACCCTTTAAGTCAGGCAGTCTCTCGCACTATTCATGTCACGACCTACTCGCTCGGCCGAGGCCACGATAGGAGAGTACAATTTCCTCTTCATACTCTCGTAACACTTTCAATGAAGTCGTCTTATATATATATATATATATATATTTGTAATGCGGAAGTTCTTAAACACTATTCTTAAGTAAAAGACACTAAGGCGGAATGTAAATACGTTTTACACACACGTAGTAAATTCTCGGGATCTCGTCCCGGATTCAAAACAAAATATTGTCTTTCAAATAAAAAATGTAGAAATATAGTTAAATTGCCACGGGTCTTCACTTGCTCTTTGAGCATACCACACACATCACCCCTCGTCAGCTTCTAGTCTTCGACTTTCACTGTCTTCTTACCTATAACACCGAGAAACCTGTGAGTTGATAAACTCGGTAAGAGCAAACTACTCCATCTTAATATATGCCATGCAATAATCACAAAACAATGCACCATACAAATATTTTATATAGTCGGGCAATAAGTGCTACGTATAGTTCAACAAAATTTTCTACTGATTAAGTAACTTTAATGTGTAAAAAGTGCACTGACTTAATTAGTCAATCAGTGATTGCCCAAATTATGTAAGAGCCTTAACTAGTCTTTGGCAATTATGTTACAAATTCTCTAGTGATTTAGACTCATTTCCACTATAGAGTCTCGATGGGTTGCAACTTAGCAATTGGGTGCTTATGCTCTACCTTGATTCTAACCAACCAGAACTGCTACTCTAAGTTTCTAGATATATTTGTCGCTTCTGGATTGATGGGTCTCAGGGGCTTTAGAAATATTCTATTTTGAAAGCCAAGTTAAATATAATGTTCTTTTATTCACAAACGTCTTCTTTTAAGGAAGATTTGGGTTTTAGCCATTTTTAAACTCATGTTTCAAAAATTTAGTCATAGTTTCACGAAATTAAGGAATTAGGCATTTTCGTTGTGTAACAAATTTTGTTATACGTGTAACAAATTTTGATACACCTGTTACACATATAACAAAAATTGTTACAAAATAAAAATGACTAATTCTTTAATTTCGTGAAACTATGGCTAATCCTTAAAAAAAATTTGACTAAATCCTTAAAAATCTCCTTCTTTTATCCTTGTTATAATTGGATCAAGCTCAAGAGCTTATTTCATCGCATTAAAGATTATTAGTTGTAATAGCAAGTAGACGATCGTCCATTCTTCAAAAAAAAAAAAAAAGTAGACGATCGTCCAAATATCAATTAGATATCTAATTCCTTCATACTCTCTTGCTGCAGTGACAGCATGCAAATCTATATGAGAATAATATTGTACGCTCTATCTAGTTTATCTCACATTGCTGACTTTAAAAAGGATTGTAGAGAATTTTACTTGTGTAATCTTAACTAGTTAATATACTCATTTATCTTATAATTAGTTGGTTTTGAATGAAGATGCAATTCGAACTCTAAAAATAAAAGAAGTTTTGACATAGCAATCTATGATAGCTTTGCCAATTATTGAGAGTCAAGACTAATATTCCAACTCCAAATTATGAGTTGGATAGATGTTCTCATGTGCTCTCGATGGACCAAAAACTTGAGTAGCCTTCTTGTCTTTCTTAAAACTACTATTAGCCCCAAATATGATATATCATAACGATATTAAATCTGTATACTTTTTTTTTTGGATAGTCAATACTTCATGCACAATATGCCTCCTTTTTAATTCCTTAAAATACTATTCACACTTCTTGATCCACCCAAATTCTTATTATTTTGATTTAGAGTGATAAATACGTAATATGTTTTGTAAATTATTTATAAACATTCTTGACGCATTCCTCTAATTCTAGCATGACGTATCGATGCTACAAATAAGTAAATTCTATATGACCACTTGTAACACTTTGAGATTTGGCATACAGTTGATGTTACTTAAACATTCTTAGTGAAATACTGAAGAGTCTCGTATTCCTCTCGAGTCTTCGAGTACCTTAAGAAATCATCATCAAAGATGATAACAAAATCTTCTACTCAATGAAAACTCAAGTTATTAGGTCATAAAGTTACAAGAGCATTGGATAATTCAAACAACGCCACTAACTAGTAGTGCATATTAGAAAAATCATCTTTGGGATTTGATTGAATGGCTATCATATTGAGATTACGCTCGTCAAATAATTTCACAATGACTAGGACTCCTTTAATTTGTTTTTAATGATGACCTTTTTTTTTTCGAGCTTGCAAGGTAGACTACATCCCAATTGTACAAATATTTTTTTTATTGGAAATACTATCAGTGAGTCGATGATTTTTTTATATGGTCTAATAACTCTTGTAGGTTAGAGTGTAATTTCTTAAGCTAACGGGTCATTTTTGTGATGTTTTTAAGATCAAACCGATTAATAGTTCTATTTCAGTGGGGTTTCTCATTCTTTAGATTTTCTAAATATTCCTTTAAGAAAAAACCTTCATGATATTATTTATGATTCAAACACATTTTTGCTTCAGTTACTTTTTTCTGGCTCTTATCCATCATGCTTACTCTTCGAAAATATAAGTTTATCATCTTCATTAACACTTCGATAGGCATTATTTCTTTTCCATAAATCGTACGCCTTTATATGATAAAAAAAAGGTTGACTGATGATCCTCGATAATCGTGCAATATCGATTCGGAATTTATTTCTTAAATGATATGGTAGTCCTTCATGTCTAAGAAATTATTCAGTCACTATTGCTTTTTTTTTTTTAACAGGATAAGCCAGAGAGTAAAGGTTTTTTTTTTAGTACTTGATTCCTAGGGGTATGATGGACCTTATAGTCTACCTGTTTGCCTCACCTATTCTCTTTATTTTGTTTACAAGCTTACCTAGAAAATGTGAGCGCTGAAGTATAATAC
>CM030885.1:845301-882730 GCA_018132145.1 Boehmeria nivea var. tenacissima | reverse complement strand
TGGCCCTTTATTTCTTTCCATCAACCAATCTTACGGTCCAGGTTAAACAAGAGTATAAGACTTTTCACTCTTCAATACACTCATCATTGCTTCACACAACTTCCAAGCTGTAATTATTACACGTTCTGTTTCTCTCTCCTAATTAATGGACGAATTTCACACTCCATCTCTTTCCCTTGGTATTTTTTTTCTAATAATTAAAATATTTATTAACCAGTTGGACCATTCTCAGCCATTGATTTAACCTTAGTAGTTAAGTATTCTAAATCCAGTAGTTAGGATTAAACAAGAGCAACAACACTAATGGCTTTTCATTTTCCCTTCTCTCACCTCTGAGTTGGCACCTAATATTATCCAATCTTTGATTGGTTGGTTCAAACCAACCACCAATCACAAAATCATTCGAATTATTTCATTGGTCATCACTTTTGTACTTAATAGTAAATGTTGGAATAATAATTTCTAAAACCACTTGGGCCCACGGTTTTGGCTCTTAGTTTTGGGCCTAGAATTCTTTCTGAACTCTACAAGCCCACTAATTGTTGTTTAGGGCGGTAATGGGCTGGGCCGAGGGGTCGGGAATCATTCTCGAGGTCCGTTTTGCACGAAAAGGCCACCTAATTTGAATTCCGTTCAACCCGAGATTTAACGAGACTTACCTAGGCCACTAGAAACTTCTAAAATACTCTTTAGAAGTCAAAAATTAATTTAGTAGTGGTCGGTCTGAGCTCGTTTCATTCTTTAACTGTGTTTACACGATTTTTATTGATTTTTATGAGTTTAAGTCGTTCTGGATTCGTTCTAGCTCGGAATGGTTTTAAATTTGAAACTAAGATTAATTATATGATTATGAATCATATTATGGCCTTGAAAACAGATTATAACCCAAAAAGAGTCGTTTTTCTAAATTGGGCTAATTTAATAATTATTTGAAAGTTTAAAAACTCGGGGTGCAATTTGCACTTTAAGGTGTCGAATTCAAATCTAATTACTACTAAGAATTCAAATACAAATATTCCAATTATAAATTAGATAATACAATTATGATAATGAGTTTTAATTACGAGACGATATATTAAATTAATTATCGAATAGTCGATAGTGCAATGACGTTTATCTAATTCTATCGAGGAAGTATCATAGAAGGATAACCCCGGAGGCCGGGGTTACATATTAGTTTTAAAAATTTATTCAAACAGGAACAAAAGAAACTTAGGGATTAATTTTTTTATTAAATTAATGTCATGATCTATTTTCAAATTTAAGTTTGCTAAATATCTTTTACTCAAAATATTTTGTTAAATTAATTATTAATATCCTCATATTTTGAAATTTTATTGAAATGAAGTTAAAAATATGATAACATGATTATGTATTTACCTTCATTGTGATTATGGAGCCCATCATTATAATGCATTTATACGGTTTAAAAATTGCCTTTTTAGTATTTTGTAACAACTTCAGTCAGTTTTACTATAAGTATTTTATTTTATTAATTTAAATTAAAAAATTGTTCATTACATTATTACTAATGTAATAAATATTATTAAAAACATGATACATTATTGTGATTAATGATAAAAAAATTAATATTATCTTAGTAATATATTAAATAAATTATAAAATTTATCACCATTTTAACAATTATATGCATTATATGTATTTTATTAAATTACAAAATTAAAGAACGAAAAATATATTCTATAATTTTATTAGTTGTACACATTGTCTCTCTTATTTTAATTATCTAGGAACTCTAATCTGTTTTATCAGGACAAGTTCATTAAAATAATATTGATTGCACTTTTGATTAAGTTAGTACTATATAAGTCTTAATGGCAATACAACAAACATAAAGTCAAATAAGCAAAATATGAATAAGTTCTTAAGTTTACTGTAATTTCTATTACCTATTTTGTTGTTATTTTTATCTCCATATATGCTATTTATAGGAAAATAAAAAAATTATCAGTCCAATTGAAACATTAATCCAAACTGAATCCAATTGAAAAAAAAAAAAGTAATAAATATGAGAACAAAGGTCGGATTTACTTTTTTCATGTATCTGCAATCCAAAGGAAAAAATTTATATGTAAAAAGACATAAAAAAAAACAATCAATATAACGATGAATCTAACGAAAAAAATATTTCAAAAATTTAATCATAAGCTTTCATATATTGAAATATGTAATAAAAAAAAAAACTGGCTTAGATATTTATTTCATTATATATTTTCATCAATATGTAACGGCTGGATATATTCTAAATTTATTTCAAGCAACATACATAAAATTGTTACAAAAAATATTTGTGGTAAAAAAAATATAAACAGATCAAATGGAGTTGTTCAAGCTACCTAATAATATTTTTAGCATTTAACATTTATGCAGTTGCTCAAAGATCAAATGGAATCCATAAAAAAAAAAAAAAAAACCATTACATACATTAGGTAATATATTCAAACATTAGTTGATTTAGAGCCAATTGTATTACCAATTTCTAAAGCTACGGACTGAGCTATATATAGATTTGAAAAAGAATAAAAATATCATTTAAAAAAAAGATCCTTTTTTTCTTGTTCTAAGATTGATATTGATAATGACAAAAGGCTATAAGAAATTAGATTAATAGCAACATTTAGATAAATATATAATCTGCTCGATAAATCTACAATGCTCAATAAATCTCAAGTGTCAATCATCATAGCCAACAAAGAATATTAAACCAAACTAAATTGAAATATAGATTTAAATTGGTAACCGATCAATAGATCTTCGCAAGATAACCGAGTAAGTTTAGTAAGTATATTTATTTATGGGTGAAGTAGGCAAATACCCAGAATTTATATAACAATAAAAATAAATACCCAAACTTTTGAAGTAATTGAGTTTCTAGTCAATTTGTGAATTACTTGCACATGCTTTTGGTACAAAGTGAATTACCACCACTTACCACTGTGTAAGTAATTACATCTTTTGGGTAGTTGGTTACATTTTTCAAAAGATTGGGTAATAACTTACATTAAGTTTTAAAAATTGGGTATTCATTATAATTTCTCTTTATTATTTTATTTATTTAATACATTTCACAAATTTCAGTCTTTTTAACATAAGAATAAATAGATTTAAACAATTGCATTAGAATAACAAAATATTTAACAGGATATGAGTAAACACATGAGTCATCTCGTTTATTATTTTTCCTCTTTATTTGTTGAGGATTTTAAGTTAAGTAAATTATTTGTAAAAATCATAAATGAAAGCAATAAACAACCAACCATAAATGACAAAATAGAAATAATATTCACAATAAAGATTCATCACAAAACAAACAGCCAATGATAAAAACAAATTATTACGAATTTATATTTCCTTTTACGTGTTAGTTTTTGGGTCGTTACAAAGTTGGTATCAGAGCCAAGATTTAGCCGGTTCTGCAGACAATCCCATATGCACAACTGTGATTCCCTCATTGTCGCCACTGTGAGTGCCTTTCCTTTAACTTCACGAGCTATACCTTGTTGATTTGGGTTGAAATACTTGCAGGATTTTACTCTACGATGGCAGGACAAGGAGAGAGAGATGAGTCTCAGAACTCTAGCCAGCCCACGAGAGAGCGCAGTCGCTCAGGCGGTAGGCCCCCGGTTCCACCATCCTCTCCAGGCGAGGGCCACAGCCAACAGCCGCAGTCTTCCATCAGCGCGAGGATGATAGTTAGATCGTATTGGTGGAGACACTAACCCCAACTTCGTAGCCCTAGGGTAGTCGTATGTGTATGAGTTTAAAGTAGCTTAGCTTTGTACCTAGCTGGAGCAGAAATGACGCAAGTAGCAACTAATAGTTAGTACTCTAAGGTTGGCTAATTGTGGTAGAGACTAAGTTTTACTAGCTATGTATTGTGTCATCCTCTATGAAGGATTTTTATTTTGTAGTGATGCTTATATAGCTCCTTTTGCATTGCAATTATGTATGGTTAATTAGTATTTGTTAGTGCTATGTGATGATAACATGACTCATCCCTGATTCTATTATGATGATTGTCTTGTACCTTTAATCTTTTTGTCTGGTCATGTAATGATTTTTTAACCTTAGTGCGTTGACTCAGGTCGCTTGGCTTTTTCTTTCTCTTTGACTATGACGAGACCAAATCTGTCGAGGGCGGTGGCCGACCTTCGTGAGGCCATGGAACGCCAAACTGAAATCCAGCGACAGCAAACGGAGGTTCTAAATCGCCTAATGGAGCACATGGGACGTGGGGCCTTACCCCTCCCTCCCCCACCTCCGATTGATGCCCAAGGGCAAGTTGAGGGCGAGGGACTGCCCGAGTACCCAGACCCGGTTCCAGAAGCCAAGGCAGTCCATCCGGGGGCAGCGGCGATTCCCGCGGAAGGCCCTCCAATACAAGACAGGGCAGCAGTGTACCCTGACCCTGCAATGAACGCCCCTCACCCCGCGGGTCATCATATTCCGGGCATGCCACAATATCCCCCGATGATGCATGCTTACGCTCCGGCGATTCGACCTCCAGCACCTGGTTTGGCACAACTCGTTTATGCCCAAGGAGTACCGGTGCCACATATGACCTTGGAGGCGGTCTACGAGAGGTTTCGTAGGGCCCAACCTCCATCGTTTGATGGTGCTCCGGATCCTCTAGCTGCTGAAGAATGGATAAGTCGCGTAGAACTTATCTTTGAGATGATGCAAATCTCAGATCATGAGAAAGTTTCGTGCGCTGTCTTTATGCTCAATAAAGACGCGCGATATTGGTGGAGTGTAGTAAAGCAGACTCGGGATGTCAGTACCATGACTTGGGCTGATTTCCAACGAGTCTTTCATGAGAGGTACTTCAGTGAGGCCGTTCAAAATAGCAAGATGAACGAGTTCATTAATCTCCGTCAAGGAAAGCTGAATGTCGCAGACTATGTCTTAAAATTTCATCAGTTGGCCAGATTTGCACCAGACATTGTAGCTACCGATACGAGCCGTAAGAACATGAGGGGTTTGAACTCCGACATAGCTCGTTTCGTTGATACGGGCAGAGAAGGACCCGCTAGCTACGCAGATGCTGTCCAACGAGCCCTGCGCTCAGAAACTTGGGTGACCAAGCAGGAGGAGAAACCTAAGTCGGATCTGCCTCGATCCGATAATACTCAGAATAGATCTCGCTTCGGCCACTCGTATCGCGGTAACTACCCACCGCGGCGCCCTAGCGATGATCAGCGACCGAGTCACAATCAGCGTTCCAATCAGTCTGGAAGGAACAACTCTGGCGGCAAGCGCAAGTCAGGACCCAATCCTCCTGATCGGGCCGTTCAAGCAAAGAAGCATGATGCTAATGCGCCCCCTTAGGCCAAGTGTGGGAAATACCATTCCGGAGAGTGTCGGAGCAGTGGTCGGACGTGCTACAACTGTGGCCAACTGGACCACTTTGCGAGGGAGTGTCGGGAACCAAATACTCAAGCTAGAAGTCAGCGGGACCGAAGTGAGAATCAAGTGAAGCCGAATGCTCGGGTTTTTGCTATTACTGAAGAGGAGGTGGCTGCAGGACCTTCAACTGTTATCACAGGTCAGATCTCTATAGCTAACACTACTGCTTATGTCCTTATAGACTCGGGGGCATCCCACTCTTTCATTGCGGGTGGTTTTGTAAAGAAGCTAGATAGAAAACCAGATGATTTGGCCCAGCCTTTTGTGACGGCTACACCGTCGGGTGTAGTATAATAAGTATTAGGGACTCATTTGGAGCTCCAACAAGCCTTAAAAATTCATTTCGCGCAAAAACGAAGTCGTTATAACTCGTTTTGCCGAAATATAGCCCTTAAAATACTTTTTTGGCTCCGAAGTGACTATAGCAAAGTTGCTTGGATCCCAACTGAGTATTTGAACATATAATATATTATAATAAGTATTAGGGACTCATTTGGAGGTCCAACAAGCCTTAAAAATTCATTTCGCGCAAAAACTAAGTCGTTATAACTAGTTTTGCCGAAATATAGGCTTCAAAATACTTTTTTGGCTCCGCAGCGACTCTAGCAAAGTTGTTTTGATCCCAACTGAGTATTTAAATATATAATATATTATAATAAGTATTAGGGACTCATTTGGTGCTCTAACAAGCCTTAAAAATTCATTTCGTTCAAAAACTAAGTCAGCAAAATTAGTTTTGCCGAAATATAGCCTGTAAAAAAAGTTTTTGGCTCCGAAGTGACTCTAGCAAAGTTTTTAGATCCCAACTGAGTATTTGAACATATAATATATTATAATAAGTATTAGGGACTCATTAGGAGCTCCAACAAGCCTTAAAAATTCATTTCGCGCAAAAACTAAGTCGTTATAACTAGTTTTGCCGAAATATAGCCCTTAAAATACTTTTTTCGCTCCGAAGTGACTATAGCAAAGTTGTTTTGATCCCCACTGCGTATTTGAGCATATAATATATTATAATAAGTATTAGGGACTCATTTGGAGCTCCAACATGCCTTCAAAATTCATTTCGCGCAAAAACTAAGTCGTTATAACTAGTTTTGCCGAAATACACCTTTAAAATACTTTTTTGGCTCCGAAGCGACTCTAACAAAGTTGTTTTGATCCCAACTGAGTATTTGAACATATAATATATTATAATAAGTATTAGAGACTCATTTGCAGTTCCAACAAGCCTTAAAAATTCATTTCGCGCAAAAACTAAGTCGTTATAACTAGTTTTGCCGAAATATAACCCTTAAAATACTTTTTTGGCTCCGAAGTGACTATAGCAAAGTTGTTTTGATCCCAACTGAGTATTTGAACATATAATATATTATAATAAGTATTAGGGACTCATTTGGAGCTCCAACAATCCTTAAAAATTCATTTCGCGCAAAAACTAAGTCGTTATAACTAGTTTTGCCGAAATATAGCCCTTAAAATACTTTTTTGGCTCCGAAGTGACTCTAGGAAAGTTGTTTTGATCCCAACTGAGTATTTGAACATATAATATATTATAATAAGTATTAGGGACTCATTTGGTGATCCAACAAGCCTTAAAAAGTCGTTTCGCGCAAAAACTAAGTCAGCAAAATTAGTTTTCTCAAAATATAGCCTGTAAAATAAGTTTTTGGCTCCGAAGTGACTCTAGCGAAGTTGTTTAGATCCCAACTGAGCATTTGAACATATAATATATTATAATAAGTACTAGGCACTCATTTGGAGGTCCAACAAGCCTTAAAAATTCATTTCGTGCAAAAACTAAGTCGTTGTAACTTGTTTGGCCGAAATATAGCCTTCAAAATACTTTTTTGGCTCCGAAGCGACTCTAACAAAGTTGTTTTGATCCCAACTGAGTATTTGAACATATAATATATTATAATAAGTATTAGGGACTCATTTGGAGCTCCAAAAAGCTTAAAAAATTCGTTTCGCTCAAAAACTAAGTCGTTACAACTAGTTTTGCCGAAATATAGCCCTTAAAATACTTTTTGGGCTCCGAAGTGACTATAGCAAAGTTTTTTGATCCCAAATGAGTATTTGAACATATAATATATTATAATAAGTATTAGCGACTCATTTGGAGGTCCAACAAGCCTTAAAAATTCATTTCGCGCAAAAACTAAGACGTTATAACTAGTTTTGCCGAAATATAGCCTTCAAAATACTTTTTTTTAGCTTCGAAGTGACTCTAGCAAAGTTGTTTTTATCCCAAATGAGTATTTAAACATATAATATATTATAATAAGTATTAGGGACTCATTTGGTGCTCCAACAAGCCTTAAAAATTCTTTTCGCGCAAAAACTAAGTCAGCAAAATTATTTTGCCGAAATATAGCCTGTAAAAAAAGTTTTTGGCTCCGAAGTGACTCTAGCAAAATTTTTAGATCCCAACTGAGTATTTGAACTTATAATATATTATAATAAGTACTAGGGACTCATTTGGAGCTCCAACAAGCCTTAAAAATTCATTTCGCGCAAAAACTAAGTCGTTATAACTAGTTTTGCCGAAATATACTTTTTTGGCTCCGAAGTGACTATAGCAAAGTTGTTTTGATCCCGACAGCGTATTTGAGCATATAATATATTATAATAAGTATTAGGGACTCATTTGGAGCTCCAACAAGCCTTAAAAATTCATTTCACGCAAAAACTAAGTCGTTATAACTAGTTTTGCCGAAGTATAGCCTTCAAAATACTTTTTTGGCTCCGAAGCAACTTTAACAAAGTTGTTTTGATCCCAACTGAGTATTTGACCATATATTATATTATAATAAGTATTAGGGACTCATTTGGAGCTCCAACAAGCCTTAAAAATTCATTTCGCGCAAAAACTAAGTCGTTATAACTAGTTTTTCCCGAAATATAGCCCTTAAAATACTTTTATGGCTCCGAAGTGACTATAGCAAAGTTGTTTTGATCTCAACTTAGTATTTGAACATATAATATATTATAATAAGTATTAGGGACTCATTTGGAGGTCCAAAAAGCCTTAAAAATTCATTTCGCACAAAAACTAAGTCGTTATAACTAGTTTTGCCGAAATATAGCCTTCAAAATACTTTTTTGGCTCCGAAGTGACTCTAGTGAAGTTGTTTTGATCCCAACTGAGTATTTAAACATATAATATATTATAATAAGTATTAGGGACTCATTTGTTGCTCCAACAAGCCTTAAAAAGTCATTTCGCGCAAAAACTAAGTCAGCAAAATTAGTTTTGCCAAAATATAGCCTGTAAAAAAAGTTTTTGGCTCCGAAGTGACTCTAGCAAAGGTTTTAGATCCCAACTGAGTATCTGAACATATAATATATTATAATAAGTATTAGGGACTCATTTGGAGCTCCAACAAGCCTTAAAAATTCATTTCGCGCAAAAACTAAGTCGTTATAGATAGTTTTGTTGCGAAATGAATTTTTAAGGCTTGTTGGACCTCATTTGGGATCAAAAACCTTTGCTATAGTCACTTCGGAGCCCAAAAAGTATTTTAAGGGCTATATTTTGGCAAAACTAGTTGTAACGACTTAGTTTTTGAGCGAAACGAATTTTTATTATAATATCTATAACGACTATCTATAACGACTTAGTTTTTGCGCGAAATGAATTTTTAAGGCTTGTTGGAGCTCCAAATGAGTCCCTAATACTTATTATAATATATTATATGTTCAGATACTCAGTTGGGATCTAAAAACTTTGCTAGAGTCACTTCGGAGCCAAAAACTTTTTTTTACAGGCTATATTTTGGCAAAACTAATTTTGCTGACTTAGTTTTTGCGCGAAATGACTTTTTAAGGCTTGTTGGAGCACCAAATGAGTCCCTAATACTTATTATAATATATTATATGTTTAAATACTCAATTGGGATCAAAACAAGTTTGCTAGAGTCACTTCGGAGCCAAAAAAGTATTTTGAAGGCTATATTTCGGCAAAACTAGTTATAACGACTTAGTTTTTGAGCGAAATGAATTTTTAATGCTTGTTGGACCTCCAAATGAGTCCCTAATACTTATTATAATATATTATATGTTCAAATACTAAGTTGAGATCAAAACAACTTTGCTATAGTCACTTTGGAGCCATAAAAGTATTTTAAGGGCTATATTTCGGAAAAAACTAGTTATAACGACTTAGTTTTTGCGCGAAATGAATTTTTAAGGCTTGTTGGAGCTCCAAATGAGTCCCTAATACTTATTATAATATATTATATGCTCAAATACTCAGTTGGGATCAAAACAACTTTGCTATAGTCACTTCGGAGCCAAAAAAGTATTTTGAGGGCTATATTTCAGCAAAACTAGCTGTAACGACTTAGTTATGAATTTTTAAGGCTTGTTGGAGCTCCAAATGAGTCCGTAATACTTATTATAATATATTATATGTTCAAATACTCAGTTGGGATCTAAAAACTTTGCTAGAGTCACTTCGGAGCCAAAAACTTTTTTTACAGGCTATATTTTGGCAAAACTAATTTTGCTGACTTAGTTTTTGCGCGAAATGACTTTTTAAGGCTTGTTGGAGCACCAAATGAGTCCCTAATACTTATTATAATATATTATATGTTTAAATATTCAGTTGGGATCAAAACAACTTTGCTAGAGTCACTTCGGAGCCAAAAAAGTATTTTGAAGGCTATATTTCGGCAAAACTAGTTATAACGACTTAGTTTTTGTGCGAACTGAATTTTTAAGGCTTGTTGGACCTCTAAATGAGTCCCTAATACTTATTATAATTTATTATATGTTCAAATACTAAGTTGAGATCAAAACAACTTTGCGATAGTCACTTCGGAGCCATAAAAGTATTTTAAGGGCTATATTTCAGAAAAAAACTAGTTATAACGACTTAGTTTTGCGCGAAATGAATTTTTAAGGCTTGTTGGACCTCCAAATGAGTCCCTGATACTTATTATAATATATTATATGTTCAAATACTCAGTTGGGATCCAAGCAACTTTGCTATAGTCACTTCGGAGTCAAAAAAAGTATTTTAAGGGCTATATTTCGGCAAAACTAGTTATAACGACTTCGTTTTTGCGCGAAATGAATTTTTAAGGCTTGTTGGAGCTCCAAATGAGTCCCTAATACTTATTATAATATATTATATGTTCAAATACTCAGTTGGGATCAAAAAACTTTGCTATAGTCACTTCGGAGCCAAAAAAGTATTTTAAGGGCTATATTTCGGCAAAACTAGTTGTAACGACTTAGTTTTTGAGCGAAATGAATTTTTAAGGCTTGTTGGAGCTCCAAATGAGTCCCTAATACTTATTATAATATATTATATGTTCAAATACTCAGTTGGGATCAAAACAACTTTGTTAGAGTCGCTTCGGAGCCAAAAAAGTATTTTGAAGGCTATATTTCGGCAAAACTAGTTATAACGACTTAGTTTTTGCGCGAAATGAATTTTTAAGGCATGTTGGAGCTCCAAATGAGTCCCTAATACTTATTATAATATATTATATGTTCAAATACTCAGTTGGGATCAAAACAACTTTGCTATAGTCACTTCGGAGCGAAAAAAGTATTTTAAGGGCTATATTTCGGCAAAACTAGTTATAACGACTTAGTTTTTGCGCGAAATAAATTTTTAAGGCTTGTTGGAGCTCCAAATGAGTCCCTAATACTTATTATAATATATTATATGTTCAAATACTCAGTTGGGATCTAAAAACTTTGCTAGAGTCACTTCGGAGCCAAAAACTTATTTTACAGGCTATATTTCGGCAAAACTAATTTTGCTGACTTAGTTTTTGAGCGAAATGAATTTTTAAGGCTTGTTGGAGCACCAAATGAGTCCCTAATACTTATTATAATATATTATATGTTCAAATACTCAGTTGGGATCAAAACAACTTTGCTAGAGTCACTTCGGAGCCAAAAAAGTATTTTGAAGGCTATATTTCGGCAAAACTAGTTATAACGACTTAGTTTTTGCGCGAAATGAATTTTTAAGGCTTGTTGGAGCTCCAAATGAGTCCCTAATACTTATTATAATATATTATATGTTCAAATACTCAGTTGGGATCAAACAACTTTGCTATAGTCACTTCGGAGCCAAAAAAGTATTTTAAGGCTATATTTCGGCAAAACTAGTTATAACGACTTAGTTTTTGCGCGAAATGAATTTTTAAGGCTTGTTGGAGCTCCAAATGAGTCCCTAATACTTATTATAATATATTATATGTTCAAATACTCAGTTGGGATCAAAACAACTTTGCTATAGTCGCTTCGGAGCCAAAAAAGTATTTTAAGGGCTATATTTCGGCAAAACTAGTTATAACGACTTAGTTTTTGCGCGAAATGAATTTTTAAGGCTTGTTGGAGCTCCAAATGAGTCCCTAATACTTATTATAATATATTATATGTTCAAATACTCAGTTGGGATCAAAACAACTTTGTTAGAGTCGCTTCGGAGCCAAAAAAGTATTTTGAAGGCTATATTTCGGCAAAACTAGTTATAACGACTTAGTTTTTGCGCGAAATGAATTTTTAAGGCTTGTTGGAGCTCCAAATGAGTCCCTAATACTTATTATAATATATTATATGTTCAAATACTCAGTTGGGATCAAAACAACTTTGCTAGAGTCACTTCGGAGCCAAAAAAGTATTTTAAGGCTATATTTCGGCAAAACTAGTTATAACGACTTAGTTTTTGCGCGAAATGAATTTTTAAGGCTTGTTGGAGCTCCAAATGAGTCCCTAATACTTATTATAATATATTATATGTTCAAATACTCAGTTGGGATCAAAACAACTTTGCTATAGTCACTTCGGAGCCAAAAAAGTATTTTAAGGGCTATATTTCGGCAAAACTAGTTATAACGACTTAGTTTTTGCGCGAAATGAATTTTTAAGGCTTGTTGGAGCTCCAAATGAGTCCCTAATACTTATTATAATATATTATATGTTCAAATACTCAGTTGGGATCAAAACAACTTTGCTAGAGTCACTTCGGAGCCAAAAAAGTATTTTAAGGCTATATTTCGGCAAAACTAGTTATAACGACTTAGTTTTTGCGCGAAATGAATTTTTAAGGCTTGTTGGAGCTCCAAATGAGTCCCTAATACTTATTATAATATATTATATGTTCAAATACTCAGTTGGGATCAAAACAACTTTGCTAGAGTCACTTCGGAGCCAAAAAAGTATTTTAAGGGCTATATTTCGGCAAAACTAGTTATAACGACTTAGTTTTTGCGCGAAATGAATTTTTAAGGCTTGTTGGAGCTCCAAATGAGTCCCTAATACTTATTATAATATATTATATGTTCAAATACTCAGTTGGGATCAAAACAACTTTGCTATAGTCACTTCGGAGCCAAAAAAGTATTTTAAGGCTATATTTCGGCAAAACTAGTTATAACGACTTAGTTTTTGCGCGAAATGAATTTTTAAGGCTTGTTGGAGCTCCAAATGAGTCCCTAATACTTATTATAATATATTATATGTTCAAATACTCAGTTGGGATCAAAACAACTTTGCTAGAGTCACTTCGGAGCCAAAAAAGTATTTTGAAGGCTATATTTCGGCAAAACTAGTTATAACGACTTAGTTTTTGCGCGAAATGAATTTTTAAGGCTTGTTGGAGCTCCAAATGAGTCCCTAATACTTATTATAATATATTATATGTTCAAATACTCAGTTGGGATCAAAACAACTTTGTTAGAGTCGCTTCGGAGCCAAAAAAGTATTTTGAAGGCTATATTTCGGCAAAACTAGTTATAACGACTTAGTTTTTGCGCGAAATGAATTTTTAAGGCTTGTTGGAGCTCCAAATGAGTCCCTAATACTTATTATAATATATTATATGTTCAAATACTCAGTTGGGATCAAAACAACTTTGCTAGAGTCACTTCGGAGCCAAAAAAGTATTTTAAGGCTATATTTCGGCAAAACTAGTTATAACGACTTAGTTTTTGCGCGAAATGAATTTTTAAGGCTTGTTGGAGCTCCAAATGAGTCCCTAATACTTATTATAATATATTATATGTTCAAATACTCAGTTGGGATCAAAACAACTTTGCTATAGTCACTTCGGAGCCAAAAAAGTATTTTAAGGGCTATATTTCGGCAAAACTAGTTATAACGACTTAGTTTTTGCGCGAAATGAATTTTTAAGGCTTGTTGGAGCTCCAAATGAGTCCCTAATACTTATTATAATATATTATATGTTCAAATACTCAGTTGGGATCAAAACAACTTTGCTAGAGTCACTTCGGAGCCAAAAAAGTATTTTGAAGGCTATATTTCGGCAAAACTAGTTATAACGACTTAGTTTTTGCGCGAAATGAATTTTTAAGGCTTGTTGGAGCTCCAAATGAGTCCCTAATACTTATTATAATATATTATATGTTCAAATACTCAGTTGGGATCAAAACAACTTTGCTAGAGTCACTTCGGAGCCAAAAAAGTATTTTAAGGGCTATATTTCGGCAAAACTAGTTATAACGACTTAGTTTTTGCGCGAAATGAATTTTTAAGGCTTGTTGGAGCTCCAAATGAGTCCCTAATACTTATTATAATATATTATATGTTCAAATACTCAGTTGGGATCAAAACAACTTTGCTATAGTCACTTCGGAGCCAAAAAAGTATTTTAAGGCTATATTTCGGCAAAACTAGTTATAACGACTTAGTTTTTGCGCGAAATGAATTTTTAAGGCTTGTTGGAGCTCCAAATGAGTCCCTAATACTTATTATAATATATTATATGTTCAAATACTCAGTTGGGATCAAAACAACTTTGTTAGAGTCGCTTCGGAGCCAAAAAAGTATTTTGAAGGCTATATTTCGGCAAAACTAGTTATAACGACTTAGTTTTTGCGCGAAATGAATTTTTAAGGCTTGTTGGAGCTCCAAATGAGTCCCTAATACTTATTATAATATATTATATGTTCAAATACTCAGTTGGGATCAAAACAACTTTGCTATAGTCACTTCGGAGCCAAAAAAGTATTTTAAGGGCTATATTTCGGCAAAACTAGTTATAACGACTTAGTTTTTGCGCGAAATGAATTTTTAAGGCTTGTTGGAGCTCCAAATGAGTCCCTAATACTTATTATAATATATTATATGTTCAAATACTCAGTTGGGATCAAAACAACTTTGCTAGAGTCACTTCGGAGCCAAAAAAGTATTTTAAGGGCTATATTTCGGCAAAACTAGTTATAACGACTTAGTTTTTGCGCGAAATGAATTTTTAAGGCTTGTTGGAGCTCCAAATGAGTCCCTAATACTTATTATAATATATTATATGTTCAAATACTCAGTTGGGATCAAAACAACTTTGTTAGAGTCGCTTCGGAGCCAAAAAAGTATTTTGAAGGCTATATTTCGGCAAAACTAGTTATAACGACTTAGTTTTTGCGCGAAATGAATTTTTAAGGCTTGTTGGAGCTCCAAATGAGTCCCTAATACTTATTATAATATATTATATGTTCAAATACTCAGTTGGGATCAAAACAACTTTGCTAGAGTCACTTCGGAGCCAAAAAAGTATTTTAAGGCTATATTTCGGCAAAACTAGTTATAACGACTTAGTTTTTGCGCGAAATGAATTTTTAAGGCTTGTTGGAGCTCCAAATGAGTCCCTAATACTTATTATAATATATTATATGTTCAAATACTCAGTTGGGATCAAAACAACTTTGCTATAGTCACTTCGGAGCCAAAAAAGTATTTTAAGGGCTATATTTCGGCAAAACTAGTTATAACGACTTAGTTTTTGCGCGAAATGAATTTTTAAGGCTTGTTGGAGCTCCAAATGAGTCCCTAATACTTATTATAATATATTATATGTTCAAATACTCAGTTGGGATCAAAACAACTTTGCTAGAGTCACTTCGGAGCCAAAAAAGTATTTTAAGGCTATATTTCGGCAAAACTAGTTATAACGACTTAGTTTTTGCGCGAAATGAATTTTTAAGGCTTGTTGGAGCTCCAAATGAGTCCCTAATACTTATTATAATATATTATATGTTCAAATACTCAGTTGGGATCAAAACAACTTTGCTAGAGTCACTTCGGAGCCAAAAAAGTATTTTAAGGGCTATATTTCGGCAAAACTAGTTATAACGACTTAGTTTTTGCGCGAAATGAATTTTTAAGGCTTGTTGGAGCTCCAAATGAGTCCCTAATACTTATTATAATATATTATATGTTCAAATACTCAGTTGGGATCAAAACAACTTTGCTATAGTCACTTCGGAGCCAAAAAAGTATTTTAAGGGCTATATTTCGGCAAAACTAGTTATAACGACTTAGTTTTTGCGCGAAATGAATTTTTAAGGCTTGTTGGAGCTCCAAATGAGTCCCTAATACTTATTATAATATATTATATGTTCAAATACTCAGTTGGGATCAAAACAACTTTGCTAGAGTCACTTCGGAGCCAAAAAAGTATTTTGAAGGCTATATTTCGGCAAAACTAGTTATAACGACTTAGTTTTTGCGCGAAATGAATTTTTAAGGCTTGTTGGAGCTCCAAATGAGTCCCTAATACTTATTATAATATATTATATGTTCAAATACTCAGTTGGGATCAAAACAACTTTGCTAGAGTCACTTCGGAGCCAAAAAAGTATTTTAAGGCTATATTTCGGCAAAACTAGTTATAACGACTTAGTTTTTGCGCGAAATGAATTTTTAAGGCTTGTTGGAGCTCCAAATGAGTCCCTAATACTTATTATAATATATTATATGTTCAAATACTCAGTTGGGATCAAAACAACTTTGCTAGAGTCACTTCGGAGCCAAAAAAGTATTTTAAGGCTATATTTCGGCAAAACTAGTTATAACGACTTAGTTTTTGCGCGAAATGAATTTTTAAGGCTTGTTGGAGCTCCAAATGAGTCCCTAATACTTATTATAATATATTATATGTTCAAATACTCAGTTGGGATCAAAACAACTTTGCTATAGTCACTTCGGAGCCAAAAAAGTATTTTAAGGGCTATATTTCGGCAAAACTAGTTATAACGACTTAGTTTTTGCGCGAAATGAATTTTTAAGGCTTGTTGGAGCTCCAAATGAGTCCCTAATACTTATTATAATATATTATATGTTCAAATACTCAGTTGGGATCAAAACAACTTTGCTAGAGTCACTTCGGAGCCAAAAAAGTATTTTAAGGCTATATTTCGGCAAAACTAGTTATAACGACTTAGTTTTTGCGCGAAATGAATTTTTAAGGCTTGTTGGAGCTCCAAATGAGTCCCTAATACTTATTATAATATATTATATGTTCAAATACTCAGTTGGGATCAAAACAACTTTGCTAGAGTCACTTCGGAGCCAAAAAAGTATTTTAAGGCTATATTTCGGCAAAACTAGTTATAACGACTTAGTTTTTGCGCGAAATGAATTTTTAAGGCTTGTTGGAGCTCCAAATGAGTCCCTAATACTTATTATAATATATTATATGTTCAAATACTCAGTTGGGATCAAAACAACTTTGCTATAGTCACTTCGGAGCCAAAAAAGTATTTTAAGGGCTATATTTCGGCAAAACTAGTTATAACGACTTAGTTTTTGCGCGAAATGAATTTTTAAGGCTTGTTGGAGCTCCAAATGAGTCCCTAATACTTATTATAATATATTATATGTTCAAATACTCAGTTGGGATCAAAACAACTTTGTTAGAGTCGCTTCGGAGCCAAAAAAGTATTTTGAAGGCTATATTTCGGCAAAACTAGTTATAACGACTTAGTTTTTGCGCGAAATGAATTTTTAAGGCTTGTTGGAGCTCCAAATGAGTCCCTAATACTTATTATAATATATTATATGTTCAAATACTCAGTTGGGATCAAAACAACTTTGCTATAGTCACTTCGGAGCCAAAAAAGTATTTTAAGGGCTATATTTCGGCAAAACTAGTTATAACGACTTAGTTTTTGCGCGAAATGAATTTTTAAGGCTTGTTGGAGCTCCAAATGAGTCCCTAATACTTATTATAATATATTATATGTTCAAATACTCAGTTGGGATCAAAACAACTTTGCTAGAGTCACTTCGGAGCCAAAAAAGTATTTTAAGGCTATATTTCGGCAAAACTAGTTATAACGACTTAGTTTTTGCGCGAAATGAATTTTTAAGGCTTGTTGGAGCTCCAAATGAGTCCCTAATACTTATTATAATATATTATATGTTCAAATACTCAGTTGGGATCAAAACAACTTTGCTAGAGTCACTTCGGAGCCAAAAAAGTATTTTGAAGGCTATATTTCGGCAAAACTAGTTATAACGACTTAGTTTTTGCGCGAAATGAATTTTTAAGGCTTGTTGGAGCTCCAAATGAGTCCCTAATACTTATTATAATATATTATATGTTCAAATACTCAGTTGGGATCAAAACAACTTTGCTATAGTCACTTCGGAGCCAAAAAAGTATTTTAAGGGCTATATTTCGGCAAAACTAGTTATAACGACTTAGTTTTTGCGCGAAATGAATTTTTAAGGCTTGTTGGAGCTCCAAATGAGTCCCTAATACTTATTATAATATATTATATGTTCAAATACTCAGTTGGGATCAAAACAACTTTGCTAGAGTCACTTCGGAGCCAAAAAAGTATTTTAAGGCTATATTTCGGCAAAACTAGTTATAACGACTTAGTTTTTGCGCGAAATGAATTTTTAAGGCTTGTTGGAGCTCCAAATGAGTCCCTAATACTTATTATAATATATTATATGTTCAAATACTCAGTTGGGATCAAAACAACTTTGCTATAGTCACTTCGGAGCCAAAAAAGTATTTTAAGGCTATATTTCGGCAAAACTAGTTATAACGACTTAGTTTTTGCGCGAAATGAATTTTTAAGGCTTGTTGGAGCTCCAAATGAGTCCCTAATACTTATTATAATATATTATATGTTCAAATACTCAGTTGGGATCAAAACAACTTTGCTAGAGTCACTTCGGAGCCAAAAAAGTATTTTAAGGCTATATTTCGGCAAAACTAGTTATAACGACTTAGTTTTTGCGCGAAATGAATTTTTAAGGCTTGTTGGAGCTCCAAATGAGTCCCTAATACTTATTATAATATATTATATGTTCAAATACTCAGTTGGGATCAAAACAACTTTGCTATAGTCACTTCGGAGCCAAAAAAGTATTTTAAGGCTATATTTCGGCAAAACTAGTTATAACGACTTAGTTTTTGCGCGAAATGAATTTTTAAGGCTTGTTGGAGCTCCAAATGAGTCCCTAATACTTATTATAATATATTATATGTTCAAATACTCAGTTGGGATCAAAACAACTTTGCTATAGTCACTTCGGAGCCAAAAAAGTATTTTAAGGCTATATTTCGGCAAAACTAGTTATAACGACTTAGTTTTTGCGCGAAATGAATTTTTAAGGCTTGTTGGAGCTCCAAATGAGTCCCTAATACTTATTATAATATATTATATGTTCAAATACTCAGTTGGGATCAAAACAACTTTGCTAGAGTCACTTCGGAGCCAAAAAAGTATTTTAAGGCTATATTTCGGCAAAACTAGTTATAACGACTTAGTTTTTGCGCGAAATGAATTTTTAAGGCTTGTTGGAGCTCCAAATGAGTCCCTAATACTTATTATAATATATTATATGTTCAAATACTCAGTTGGGATCAAAACAACTTTGCTAGAGTCACTTCGGAGCCAAAAAAGTATTTTAAGGCTATATTTCGGCAAAACTAGTTATAACGACTTAGTTTTTGCGCGAAATGAATTTTTAAGGCTTGTTGGAGCTCCAAATGAGTCCCTAATACTTATTATAATATATTATATGTTCAAATACTCAGTTGGGATCAAAACAACTTTGCTATAGTCACTTCGGAGCCAAAAAAGTATTTTAAGGCTATATTTCGGCAAAACTAGTTATAACGACTTAGTTTTTGCGCGAAATGAATTTTTAAGGCTTGTTGGAGCTCCAAATGAGTCCCTAATACTTATTATAATATATTATATGTTCAAATACTCAGTTGGGATCAAAACAACTTTGCTAGAGTCACTTCGGAGCCAAAAAAGTATTTTAAGGCTATATTTCGGCAAAACTAGTTATAACGACTTAGTTTTTGCGCGAAATGAATTTTTAAGGCTTGTTGGAGCTCCAAATGAGTCCCTAATACTTATTATAATATATTATATGTTCAAATACTCAGTTGGGATCAAAACAACTTTGCTAGAGTCACTTCGGAGCCAAAAAAGTATTTTAAGGCTATATTTCGGCAAAACTAGTTATAACGACTTAGTTTTTGCGCGAAATGAATTTTTAAGGCTTGTTGGAGCTCCAAATGAGTCCCTAATACTTATTATAATATATTATATGTTCAAATACTCAGTTGGGATCAAAACAACTTTGCTAGAGTCACTTCGGAGCCAAAAAAGTATTTTAAGGCTATATTTCGGCAAAACTAGTTATAACGACTTAGTTTTTGCGCGAAATGAATTTTTAAGGCTTGTTGGAGCTCCAAATGAGTCCCTAATACTTATTATAATATATTATATGTTCAAATACTCAGTTGGGATCAAAACAACTTTGCTATAGTCACTTCGGAGCCAAAAAAGTATTTTAAGGGCTATATTTCGGCAAAACTAGTTATAACGACTTAGTTTTTGCGCGAAATGAATTTTTAAGGCTTGTTGGAGCTCCAAATGAGTCCCTAATACTTATTATAATATATTATATGTTCAAATACTCAGTTGGGATCAAAACAACTTTGCTAGAGTCACTTCGGAGCCAAAAAAGTATTTTGAAGGCTATATTTCGGCAAAACTAGTTATAACGACTTAGTTTTTGCGCGAAATGAATTTTTAAGGCTTGTTGGAGCTCCAAATGAGTCCCTAATACTTATTATAATATATTATATGTTCAAATACTCAGTTGGGATCAAAACAACTTTGCTAGAGTCACTTCGGAGCCAAAAAAGTATTTTAAGGCTATATTTCGGCAAAACTAGTTATAACGACTTAGTTTTTGCGCGAAATGAATTTTTAAGGCTTGTTGGAGCTCCAAATGAGTCCCTAATACTTATTATAATATATTATATGTTCAAATACTCAGTTGGGATCAAAACAACTTTGCTAGAGTCACTTCGGAGCCAAAAAAGTATTTTGAAGGCTATATTTCGGCAAAACTAGTTATAACGACTTAGTTTTTGCGCGAAATGAATTTTTAAGGCTTGTTGGAGCTCCAAATGAGTCCCTAATACTTATTATAATATATTATATGTTCAAATACTCAGTTGGGATCAAAACAACTTTGCTATAGTCACTTCGGAGCCAAAAAAGTATTTTAAGGCTATATTTCGGCAAAACTAGTTATAACGACTTAGTTTTTGCGCGAAATGAATTTTTAAGGCTTGTTGGAGCTCCAAATGAGTCCCTAATACTTATTATAATATATTATATGTTCAAATACTCAGTTGGGATCAAAACAACTTTGCTAGAGTCACTTCGGAGCCAAAAAAGTATTTTAAGGCTATATTTCGGCAAAACTAGTTATAACGACTTAGTTTTTGCGCGAAATGAATTTTTAAGGCTTGTTGGAGCTCCAAATGAGTCCCTAATACTTATTATAATATATTATATGTTCAAATACTCAGTTGGGATCAAAACAACTTTGCTAGAGTCACTTCGGAGCCAAAAAAGTATTTTGAAGGCTATATTTCGGCAAAACTAGTTATAACGACTTAGTTTTTGCGCGAAATGAATTTTTAAGGCTTGTTGGAGCTCCAAATGAGTCCCTAATACTTATTATAATATATTATATGTTCAAATACTCAGTTGGGATCAAAACAACTTTGCTAGAGTCACTTCGGAGCCAAAAAAGTATTTTAAGGCTATATTTCGGCAAAACTAGTTATAACGACTTAGTTTTTGCGCGAAATGAATTTTTAAGGCTTGTTGGAGCTCCAAATGAGTCCCTAATACTTATTATAATATATTATATGTTCAAATACTCAGTTGGGATCAAAACAACTTTGCTATAGTCACTTCGGAGCCAAAAAAGTATTTTAAGGCTATATTTCGGCAAAACTAGTTATAACGACTTAGTTTTTGCGCGAAATGAATTTTTAAGGCTTGTTGGAGCTCCAAATGAGTCCCTAATACTTATTATAATATATTATATGTTCAAATACTCAGTTGGGATCAAAACAACTTTGCTAGAGTCACTTCGGAGCCAAAAAAGTATTTTGAAGGCTATATTTCGGCAAAACTAGTTATAACGACTTAGTTTTTGCGCGAAATGAATTTTTAAGGCTTGTTGGAGCTCCAAATGAGTCCCTAATACTTATTATAATATATTATATGTTCAAATACTCAGTTGGGATCAAAACAACTTTGCTAGAGTCACTTCGGAGCCAAAAAAGTATTTTAAGGCTATATTTCGGCAAAACTAGTTATAACGACTTAGTTTTTGCGCGAAATGAATTTTTAAGGCTTGTTGGAGCTCCAAATGAGTCCCTAATACTTATTATAATATATTATATGTTCAAATACTCAGTTGGGATCAAAACAACTTTGCTATAGTCACTTCGGAGCCAAAAAAGTATTTTAAGGCTATATTTCGGCAAAACTAGTTATAACGACTTAGTTTTTGCGCGAAATGAATTTTTAAGGCTTGTTGGAGCTCCAAATGAGTCCCTAATACTTATTATAATATATTATATGTTCAAATACTCAGTTGGGATCAAAACAACTTTGCTAGAGTCACTTCGGAGCCAAAAAAGTATTTTGAAGGCTATATTTCGGCAAAACTAGTTATAACGACTTAGTTTTTGCGCGAAATGAATTTTTAAGGCTTGTTGGAGCTCCAAATGAGTCCCTAATACTTATTATAATATATTATATGTTCAAATACTCAGTTGGGATCAAAACAACTTTGCTATAGTCACTTCGGAGCCAAAAAAGTATTTTAAGGCTATATTTCGGCAAAACTAGTTATAACGACTTAGTTTTTGCGCGAAATGAATTTTTAAGGCTTGTTGGAGCTCCAAATGAGTCCCTAATACTTATTATAATATATTATATGTTCAAATACTCAGTTGGGATCAAAACAACTTTGCTAGAGTCACTTCGGAGCCAAAAAAGTATTTTAAGGCTATATTTCGGCAAAACTAGTTATAACGACTTAGTTTTTGCGCGAAATGAATTTTTAAGGCTTGTTGGAGCTCCAAATGAGTCCCTAATACTTATTATAATATATTATATGTTCAAATACTCAGTTGGGATCAAAACAACTTTGCTAGAGTCACTTCGGAGCCAAAAAAGTATTTTAAGGCTATATTTCGGCAAAACTAGTTATAACGACTTAGTTTTTGCGCGAAATGAATTTTTAAGGCTTGTTGGAGCTCCAAATGAGTCCCTAATACTTATTATAATATATTATATGTTCAAATACTCAGTTGGGATCAAAACAACTTTGCTAGAGTCACTTCGGAGCCAAAAAAGTATTTTGAAGGCTATATTTCGGCAAAACTAGTTATAACGACTTAGTTTTTGCGCGAAATGAATTTTTAAGGCTTGTTGGAGCTCCAAATGAGTCCCTAATACTTATTATAATATATTATATGTTCAAATACTCAGTTGGGATCAAAACAACTTTGCTAGAGTCACTTCGGAGCCAAAAAAGTATTTTAAGGCTATATTTCGGCAAAACTAGTTATAACGACTTAGTTTTTGCGCGAAATGAATTTTTAAGGCTTGTTGGAGCTCCAAATGAGTCCCTAATACTTATTATAATATATTATATGTTCAAATACTCAGTTGGGATCAAAACAACTTTGCTAGAGTCACTTCGGAGCCAAAAAAGTATTTTGAAGGCTATATTTCGGCAAAACTAGTTATAACGACTTAGTTTTTGCGCGAAATGAATTTTTAAGGCTTGTTGGAGCTCCAAATGAGTCCCTAATACTTATTATAATATATTATATGTTCAAATACTCAGTTGGGATCAAAACAACTTTGCTAGAGTCACTTCGGAGCCAAAAAAGTATTTTGAAGGCTATATTTCGGCAAAACTAGTTATAACGACTTAGTTTTTGCGCGAAATGAATTTTTAAGGCTTGTTGGAGCTCCAAATGAGTCCCTAATACTTATTATAATATATTATATGTTCAAATACTCAGTTGGGATCAAAACAACTTTGCTATAGTCACTTCGGAGCCAAAAAAGTATTTTAAGGGCTATATTTCGGCAAAACTAGTTATAACGACTTAGTTTTTGCGCGAAATGAATTTTTAAGGCTTGTTGGAGCTCCAAATGAGTCCCTAATACTTATTATAATATATTATATGTTCAAATACTCAGTTGGGATCAAAACAACTTTGCTAGAGTCACTTCGGAGCCAAAAAAGTATTTTAAGGCTATATTTCGGCAAAACTAGTTATAACGACTTAGTTTTTGCGCGAAATGAATTTTTAAGGCTTGTTGGAGCTCCAAATGAGTCCCTAATACTTATTATAATATATTATATGTTCAAATACTCAGTTGGGATCAAAACAACTTTGCTAGAGTCACTTCGGAGCCAAAAAAGTATTTTAAGGCTATATTTCGGCAAAACTAGTTATAACGACTTAGTTTTTGCGCGAAATGAATTTTTAAGGCTTGTTGGAGCTCCAAATGAGTCCCTAATACTTATTATAATATATTATATGTTCAAATACTCAGTTGGGATCAAAACAACTTTGCTAGAGTCACTTCGGAGCCAAAAAAGTATTTTAAGGCTATATTTCGGCAAAACTAGTTATAACGACTTAGTTTTTGCGCGAAATGAATTTTTAAGGCTTGTTGGAGCTCCAAATGAGTCCCTAATACTTATTATAATATATTATATGTTCAAATACTCAGTTGGGATCAAAACAACTTTGCTAGAGTCACTTCGGAGCCAAAAAAGTATTTTAAGGCTATATTTCGGCAAAACTAGTTATAACGACTTAGTTTTTGCGCGAAATGAATTTTTAAGGCTTGTTGGAGCTCCAAATGAGTCCCTAATACTTATTATAATATATTATATGTTCAAATACTCAGTTGGGATCAAAACAACTTTGCTAGAGTCACTTCGGAGCCAAAAAAGTATTTTGAAGGCTATATTTCGGCAAAACTAGTTATAACGACTTAGTTTTTGCGCGAAATGAATTTTTAAGGCTTGTTGGAGCTCCAAATGAGTCCCTAATACTTATTATAATATATTATATGTTCAAATACTCAGTTGGGATCAAAACAACTTTGCTAGAGTCACTTCGGAGCCAAAAAAGTATTTTAAGGCTATATTTCGGCAAAACTAGTTATAACGACTTAGTTTTTGCGCGAAATGAATTTTTAAGGCTTGTTGGAGCTCCAAATGAGTCCCTAATACTTATTATAATATATTATATGTTCAAATACTCAGTTGGGATCAAAACAACTTTGCTAGAGTCACTTCGGAGCCAAAAAAGTATTTTGAAGGCTATATTTCGGCAAAACTAGTTATAACGACTTAGTTTTTGCGCGAAATGAATTTTTAAGGCTTGTTGGAGCTCCAAATGAGTCCCTAATACTTATTATAATATATTATATGTTCAAATACTCAGTTGGGATCAAAACAACTTTGCTATAGTCACTTCGGAGCCAAAAAAGTATTTTAAGGCTATATTTCGGCAAAACTAGTTATAACGACTTAGTTTTTGCGCGAAATGAATTTTTAAGGCTTGTTGGAGCTCCAAATGAGTCCCTAATACTTATTATAATATATTATATGTTCAAATACTCAGTTGGGATCAAAACAACTTTGCTATAGTCACTTCGGAGCCAAAAAAGTATTTTAAGGGCTATATTTCGGCAAAACTAGTTATAACGACTTAGTTTTTGCGCGAAATGAATTTTTAAGGCTTGTTGGAGCTCCAAATGAGTCCCTAATACTTATTATAATATATTATATGTTCAAATACTCAGTTGGGATCAAAACAACTTTGTTAGAGTCGCTTCGGAGCCAAAAAAGTATTTTGAAGGCTATATTTCGGCAAAACTAGTTATAACGACTTAGTTTTTGCGCGAAATGAATTTTTAAGGCTTGTTGGAGCTCCAAATGAGTCCCTAATACTTATTATAATATATTATATGTTCAAATACTCAGTTGGGATCAAAACAACTTTGCTAGAGTCACTTCGGAGCCAAAAAAGTATTTTAAGGCTATATTTCGGCAAAACTAGTTATAACGACTTAGTTTTTGCGCGAAATGAATTTTTAAGGCTTGTTGGAGCTCCAAATGAGTCCCTAATACTTATTATAATATATTATATGTTCAAATACTCAGTTGGGATCAAAACAACTTTGCTAGAGTCACTTCGGAGCCAAAAAAGTATTTTAAGGCTATATTTCGGCAAAACTAGTTATAACGACTTAGTTTTTGCGCGAAATGAATTTTTAAGGCTTGTTGGAGCTCCAAATGAGTCCCTAATACTTATTATAATATATTATATGTTCAAATACTCAGTTGGGATCAAAACAACTTTGCTAGAGTCACTTCGGAGCCAAAAAAGTATTTTGAAGGCTATATTTCGGCAAAACTAGTTATAACGACTTAGTTTTTGCGCGAAATGAATTTTTAAGGCTTGTTGGAGCTCCAAATGAGTCCCTAATACTTATTATAATATATTATATGTTCAAATACTCAGTTGGGATCAAAACAACTTTGCTAGAGTCACTTCGGAGCCAAAAAAGTATTTTAAGGCTATATTTCGGCAAAACTAGTTATAACGACTTAGTTTTTGCGCGAAATGAATTTTTAAGGCTTGTTGGAGCTCCAAATGAGTCCCTAATACTTATTATAATATATTATATGTTCAAATACTCAGTTGGGATCAAAACAACTTTGCTATAGTCACTTCGGAGCCAAAAAAGTATTTTAAGGGCTATATTTCGGCAAAACTAGTTATAACGACTTAGTTTTTGCGCGAAATGAATTTTTAAGGCTTGTTGGAGCTCCAAATGAGTCCCTAATACTTATTATAATATATTATATGTTCAAATACTCAGTTGGGATCAAAACAACTTTGCTAGAGTCACTTCGGAGCCAAAAAAGTATTTTGAAGGCTATATTTCGGCAAAACTAGTTATAACGACTTAGTTTTTGCGCGAAATGAATTTTTAAGGCTTGTTGGAGCTCCAAATGAGTCCCTAATACTTATTATAATATATTATATGTTCAAATACTCAGTTGGGATCAAAACAACTTTGCTATAGTCACTTCGGAGCCAAAAAAGTATTTTAAGGGCTATATTTCGGCAAAACTAGTTATAACGACTTAGTTTTTGCGCGAAATGAATTTTTAAGGCTTGTTGGAGCTCCAAATGAGTCCCTAATACTTATTATAATATATTATATGTTCAAATACTCAGTTGGGATCAAAACAACTTTGCTAGAGTCACTTCGGAGCCAAAAAAGTATTTTAAGGCTATATTTCGGCAAAACTAGTTATAACGACTTAGTTTTTGCGCGAAATGAATTTTTAAGGCTTGTTGGAGCTCCAAATGAGTCCCTAATACTTATTATAATATATTATATGTTCAAATACTCAGTTGGGATCAAAACAACTTTGCTAGAGTCACTTCGGAGCCAAAAAAGTATTTTAAGGCTATATTTCGGCAAAACTAGTTATAACGACTTAGTTTTTGCGCGAAATGAATTTTTAAGGCTTGTTGGAGCTCCAAATGAGTCCCTAATACTTATTATAATATATTATATGTTCAAATACTCAGTTGGGATCAAAACAACTTTGCTAGAGTCACTTCGGAGCCAAAAAAGTATTTTGAAGGCTATATTTCGGCAAAACTAGTTATAACGACTTAGTTTTTGCGCGAAATGAATTTTTAAGGCTTGTTGGAGCTCCAAATGAGTCCCTAATACTTATTATAATATATTATATGTTCAAATACTCAGTTGGGATCAAAACAACTTTGCTATAGTCACTTCGGAGCCAAAAAAGTATTTTAAGGGCTATATTTCGGCAAAACTAGTTATAACGACTTAGTTTTTGCGCGAAATGAATTTTTAAGGCTTGTTGGAGCTCCAAATGAGTCCCTAATACTTATTATAATATATTATATGTTCAAATACTCAGTTGGGATCAAAACAACTTTGCTAGAGTCACTTCGGAGCCAAAAAAGTATTTTAAGGCTATATTTCGGCAAAACTAGTTATAACGACTTAGTTTTTGCGCGAAATGAATTTTTAAGGCTTGTTGGAGCTCCAAATGAGTCCCTAATACTTATTATAATATATTATATGTTCAAATACTCAGTTGGGATCAAAACAACTTTGCTAGAGTCACTTCGGAGCCAAAAAAGTATTTTGAAGGCTATATTTCGGCAAAACTAGTTATAACGACTTAGTTTTTGCGCGAAATGAATTTTTAAGGCTTGTTGGAGCTCCAAATGAGTCCCTAATACTTATTATAATATATTATATGTTCAAATACTCAGTTGGGATCAAAACAACTTTGCTAGAGTCACTTCGGAGCCAAAAAAGTATTTTAAGGCTATATTTCGGCAAAACTAGTTATAACGACTTAGTTTTTGCGCGAAATGAATTTTTAAGGCTTGTTGGAGCTCCAAATGAGTCCCTAATACTTATTATAATATATTATATGTTCAAATACTCAGTTGGGATCAAAACAACTTTGCTATAGTCACTTCGGAGCCAAAAAAGTATTTTAAGGGCTATATTTCGGCAAAACTAGTTATAACGACTTAGTTTTTGCGCGAAATGAATTTTTAAGGCTTGTTGGAGCTCCAAATGAGTCCCTAATACTTATTATAATATATTATATGTTCAAATACTCAGTTGGGATCAAAACAACTTTGCTATAGTCACTTCGGAGCCAAAAAAGTATTTTAAGGGCTATATTTCGGCAAAACTAGTTATAACGACTTAGTTTTTGCGCGAAATGAATTTTTAAGGCTTGTTGGAGCTCCAAATGAGTCCCTAATACTTATTATAATATATTATATGTTCAAATACTCAGTTGGGATCAAAACAACTTTGCTAGAGTCACTTCGGAGCCAAAAAAGTATTTTAAGGCTATATTTCGGCAAAACTAGTTATAACGACTTAGTTTTTGCGCGAAATGAATTTTTAAGGCTTGTTGGAGCTCCAAATGAGTCCCTAATACTTATTATAATATATTATATGTTCAAATACTCAGTTGGGATCAAAACAACTTTGCTATAGTCACTTCGGAGCCAAAAAAGTATTTTAAGGCTATATTTCGGCAAAACTAGTTATAACGACTTAGTTTTTGCGCGAAATGAATTTTTAAGGCTTGTTGGAGCTCCAAATGAGTCCCTAATACTTATTATAATATATTATATGTTCAAATACTCAGTTGGGATCAAAACAACTTTGCTAGAGTCACTTCGGAGCCAAAAAAGTATTTTGAAGGCTATATTTCGGCAAAACTAGTTATAACGACTTAGTTTTTGCGCGAAATGAATTTTTAAGGCTTGTTGGAGCTCCAAATGAGTCCCTAATACTTATTATAATATATTATATGTTCAAATACTCAGTTGGGATCAAAACAACTTTGCTATAGTCACTTCGGAGCCAAAAAAGTATTTTAAGGGCTATATTTCGGCAAAACTAGTTATAACGACTTAGTTTTTGCGCGAAATGAATTTTTAAGGCTTGTTGGAGCTCCAAATGAGTCCCTAATACTTATTATAATATATTATATGTTCAAATACTCAGTTGGGATCAAAACAACTTTGCTAGAGTCACTTCGGAGCCAAAAAAGTATTTTGAAGGCTATATTTCGGCAAAACTAGTTATAACGACTTAGTTTTTGCGCGAAATGAATTTTTAAGGCTTGTTGGAGCTCCAAATGAGTCCCTAATACTTATTATAATATATTATATGTTCAAATACTCAGTTGGGATCAAAACAACTTTGCTATAGTCACTTCGGAGCCAAAAAAGTATTTTAAGGGCTATATTTCGGCAAAACTAGTTATAACGACTTAGTTTTTGCGCGAAATGAATTTTTAAGGCTTGTTGGAGCTCCAAATGAGTCCCTAATACTTATTATAATATATTATATGTTCAAATACTCAGTTGGGATCAAAACAACTTTGCTAGAGTCACTTCGGAGCCAAAAAAGTATTTTAAGGCTATATTTCGGCAAAACTAGTTATAACGACTTAGTTTTTGCGCGAAATGAATTTTTAAGGCTTGTTGGAGCTCCAAATGAGTCCCTAATACTTATTATAATATATTATATGTTCAAATACTCAGTTGGGATCAAAACAACTTTGCTATAGTCACTTCGGAGCCAAAAAAGTATTTTAAGGGCTATATTTCGGCAAAACTAGTTATAACGACTTAGTTTTTGCGCGAAATGAATTTTTAAGGCTTGTTGGAGCTCCAAATGAGTCCCTAATACTTATTATAATATATTATATGTTCAAATACTCAGTTGGGATCAAAACAACTTTGCTATAGTCACTTCGGAGCCAAAAAAGTATTTTAAGGCTATATTTCGGCAAAACTAGTTATAACGACTTAGTTTTTGCGCGAAATGAATTTTTAAGGCTTGTTGGAGCTCCAAATGAGTCCCTAATACTTATTATAATATATTATATGTTCAAATACTCAGTTGGGATCAAAACAACTTTGCTAGAGTCACTTCGGAGCCAAAAAAGTATTTTGAAGGCTATATTTCGGCAAAACTAGTTATAACGACTTAGTTTTTGCGCGAAATGAATTTTTAAGGCTTGTTGGAGCTCCAAATGAGTCCCTAATACTTATTATAATATATTATATGTTCAAATACTCAGTTGGGATCAAAACAACTTTGCTAGAGTCACTTCGGAGCCAAAAAAGTATTTTGAAGGCTATATTTCGGCAAAACTAGTTATAACGACTTAGTTTTTGCGCGAAATGAATTTTTAAGGCTTGTTGGAGCTCCAAATGAGTCCCTAATACTTATTATAATATATTATATGTTCAAATACTCAGTTGGGATCAAAACAACTTTGCTATAGTCACTTCGGAGCCAAAAAAGTATTTTAAGGGCTATATTTCGGCAAAACTAGTTATAACGACTTAGTTTTTGCGCGAAATGAATTTTTAAGGCTTGTTGGAGCTCCAAATGAGTCCCTAATACTTATTATAATATATTATATGTTCAAATACTCAGTTGGGATCAAAACAACTTTGCTAGAGTCACTTCGGAGCCAAAAAAGTATTTTGAAGGCTATATTTCGGCAAAACTAGTTATAACGACTTAGTTTTTGCGCGAAATGAATTTTTAAGGCTTGTTGGAGCTCCAAATGAGTCCCTAATACTTATTATAATATATTATATGTTCAAATACTCAGTTGGGATCAAAACAACTTTGCTATAGTCACTTCGGAGCCAAAAAAGTATTTTGAAGGCTATATTTCGGCAAAACTAGTTATAACGACTTAGTTTTTGCGCGAAATGAATTTTTAAGGCTTGTTGGAGCTCCAAATGAGTCCCTAATACTTATTATAATATATTATATGTTCAAATACTCAGTTGGGATCAAAACAACTTTGCTAGAGTCACTTCGGAGCCAAAAAAGTATTTTGAAGGCTATATTTCGGCAAAACTAGTTATAACGACTTAGTTTTTGCGCGAAATGAATTTTTAAGGCTTGTTGGAGCTCCAAATGAGTCCCTAATACTTATTATAATATATTATATGTTCAAATACTCAGTTGGGATCAAAACAACTTTGCTAGAGTCACTTCGGAGCCAAAAAAGTATTTTGAAGGCTATATTTCGGCAAAACTAGTTATAACGACTTAGTTTTTGCGCGAAATGAATTTTTAAGGCTTGTTGGAGCTCCAAATGAGTCCCTAATACTTATTATAATATATTATATGTTCAAATACTCAGTTGGGATCAAAACAACTTTGCTAGAGTCACTTCGGAGCCAAAAAAGTATTTTGAAGGCTATATTTCGGCAAAACTAGTTATAACGACTTAGTTTTTGCGCGAAATGAATTTTTAAGGCTTGTTGGAGCTCCAAATGAGTCCCTAATACTTATTATAATATATTATATGTTCAAATACTCAGTTGGGATCAAAACAACTTTGCTAGAGTCACTTCGGAGCCAAAAAAGTATTTTAAGGCTATATTTCGGCAAAACTAGTTATAACGACTTAGTTTTTGCGCGAAATGAATTTTTAAGGCTTGTTGGAGCTCCAAATGAGTCCCTAATACTTATTATAATATATTATATGTTCAAATACTCAGTTGGGATCAAAACAACTTTGCTATAGTCACTTCGGAGCCAAAAAAGTATTTTAAGGCTATATTTCGGCAAAACTAGTTATAACGACTTAGTTTTTGCGCGAAATGAATTTTTAAGGCTTGTTGGAGCTCCAAATGAGTCCCTAATACTTATTATAATATATTATATGTTCAAATACTCAGTTGGGATCAAAACAACTTTGCTATAGTCACTTCGGAGCCAAAAAAGTATTTTAAGGCTATATTTCGGCAAAACTAGTTATAACGACTTAGTTTTTGCGCGAAATGAATTTTTAAGGCTTGTTGGAGCTCCAAATGAGTCCCTAATACTTATTATAATATATTATATGTTCAAATACTCAGTTGGGATCAAAACAACTTTGCTATAGTCACTTCGGAGCCAAAAAAGTATTTTAAGGGCTATATTTCGGCAAAACTAGTTATAACGACTTAGTTTTTGCGCGAAATGAATTTTTAAGGCTTGTTGGAGCTCCAAATGAGTCCCTAATACTTATTATAATATATTATATGTTCAAATACTCAGTTGGGATCAAAACAACTTTGCTAGAGTCACTTCGGAGCCAAAAAAGTATTTTAAGGCTATATTTCGGCAAAACTAGTTATAACGACTTAGTTTTTGCGCGAAATGAATTTTTAAGGCTTGTTGGAGCTCCAAATGAGTCCCTAATACTTATTATAATATATTATATGTTCAAATACTCAGTTGGGATCAAAACAACTTTGCTATAGTCACTTCGGAGCCAAAAAAGTATTTTAAGGCTATATTTCGGCAAAACTAGTTATAACGACTTAGTTTTTGCGCGAAATGAATTTTTAAGGCTTGTTGGAGCTCCAAATGAGTCCCTAATACTTATTATAATATATTATATGTTCAAATACTCAGTTGGGATCAAAACAACTTTGCTAGAGTCACTTCGGAGCCAAAAAAGTATTTTAAGGCTATATTTCGGCAAAACTAGTTATAACGACTTAGTTTTTGCGCGAAATGAATTTTTAAGGCTTGTTGGAGCTCCAAATGAGTCCCTAATACTTATTATAATATATTATATGTTCAAATACTCAGTTGGGATCAAAACAACTTTGCTATAGTCACTTCGGAGCCAAAAAAGTATTTTAAGGCTATATTTCGGCAAAACTAGTTATAACGACTTAGTTTTTGCGCGAAATGAATTTTTAAGGCTTGTTGGAGCTCCAAATGAGTCCCTAATACTTATTATAATATATTATATGTTCAAATACTCAGTTGGGATCAAAACAACTTTGCTATAGTCACTTCGGAGCCAAAAAAGTATTTTAAGGCTATATTTCGGCAAAACTAGTTATAACGACTTAGTTTTTGCGCGAAATGAATTTTTAAGGCTTGTTGGAGCTCCAAATGAGTCCCTAATACTTATTATAATATATTATATGTTCAAATACTCAGTTGGGATCAAAACAACTTTGCTAGAGTCACTTCGGAGCCAAAAAAGTATTTTAAGGCTATATTTCGGCAAAACTAGTTATAACGACTTAGTTTTTGCGCGAAATGAATTTTTAAGGCTTGTTGGAGCTCCAAATGAGTCCCTAATACTTATTATAATATATTATATGTTCAAATACTCAGTTGGGATCAAAACAACTTTGCTAGAGTCACTTCGGAGCCAAAAAAGTATTTTAAGGCTATATTTCGGCAAAACTAATTTTGCCGACTTAGTTTTTGCGCGAAATGACTTTTTAAGGCTTGTTGGAGCACCAAATGAGTCCCTAATACTTATTATAATATATTATATGTTCAAATACTCAGTTGGGATCAAAACAACTTTGCTATAGCCACTTCGGAGCTAAAAAAGTATTTTAATGGCTATATTTCGGCAAAACTAGTTATAACGACTTAGTTTTTGCGCGAAATGAATTTTTAAGGCTTGTTGGAGCTCCAAATGAGTCCCTAATACTTATTATAATATATTATATGTTCAAATACTCAGTTGGGATCAAAACAACTTTGCTATAGTCACTTCGGAGCTAAAAAAGTATTTTAATTGTTATATTTTGGCAAAACTAGTTATAACGATTTAGTTTTTGCGCGAAATGAATTTTTAAGGCTTGAGTCCCTAATACTTATTATAATATAGTATATATTCAAATACTCAGTTGGGATCGAAACAACTGTAAACCCCATCCCGGGGGTTATCCTACTCACTCAAAGCCAGGGTGTAAACATTATAAAGGATTATAATATAGCCTTTTGTTTTAACCTTTTCAATCTTATCTCGAATCATAAATGAAGAATGAAAATATGATTTCTTGTTGATTGCATACATTAGAAAAATATACCTTACAAAACAGTGGGTTTAAAAATAAGGTTCGGCTTAGTTTGGACTTAATTGCACAAAAGCCCTGAACTTTCAAAAAATTACATTTTTGCCCCAAATTATGTAAAAACGAAAATGTATGGATGAATTCACTTTCTAAGGCTAGGAAATGACTCAAAGTCACATGATTAGTCATCGTTTGAAATTTGAAGTCATTTTGAGCTAAAACGAATCCGAAACGAGAAGATTTCGGTAAAGTCGTGAAATTACCGTAAACAACGGAAAATTCACAGAGAGCGAGCTGGAACGACCACTAGAATTTCAAAATAAGAATTATATTCCTATGAAAGGAATACATTCAAGTCAATCATAGCCTCGTTAAAGTCTCGGCGACATAGAAATACATAAAGGTAGAAAGTTGAGAAACAAAGCAAAAATAAAAAGAGGACGGTATAGTCACCGTCGCGTCTAAAGCAACTCTCGAAATTTTTTCCAAGGGTAGCACAGCCCTAGATTAATATATATATGTTATTAGATTAATTAGACAGTGACGGAGATATAATCTGTCAAATTTTTAGACTGGAACCGTCCCACACAGTATTGGAAAATACTGAAAATACAACGGTTCGTATTTTGGTGATTAGCAACGTCGGAACAATATTATTAGTGGAAAAATTCGACCATGGTGCAGCAATATTAGCTAAATAAGCTGAATTAAAGTGGACCAACCAGGTAAGAGATTAGTGCCAAGAGTGAGACAAAAGAATAAGACAAAAATGTGGAGTGAAGAGGCATAGTGTAATGATGGTGCTCTTCCTTACTTTGAGCCATTGGATGAGCTAATTTTTGAACTAATGGCCGAGATTTGTGCAGCCAATTAATTAAACAAATTAATAAATAAGAAATATGAACAGAAATTGAGAAGGAGAGAGGGAGAGGGTCGGATTTTAGAGAGAGAGAGAGAGAGAGAGAAAGTGTAAATTTAGAGCTTGTTAACCAAGCTTCTCATTTGCCTATAAATAGAACCCATACACTTCTTGTTCTCATTTTAGACTCCCATTTCTGAAAAATAGAGAGAGAGGCCGAGCAAGAGAGAGAGAGAGGAGAGAAAGGAAAGAGTTTTGGAGTTGGAGAGAGAGAGGTGGTCGGTTTTGCAAGGAAGAGAAGAAGAATAAAAGCTTTCAAGCTTCATAGTCACACCAAGGTAAAACACTAGTGCATGTACTCTAAATTCGGTTTTCCCTCCTTGAATACTCTCCTAAAACAAGTTTTCTCCTCTATCCTAGACCACCTAAAGGTTCACAAGGTTTGATCTTGGAAGATCAACCCTTAGAGAAGCTCGGCCATAGTAGGAAAACAAGAGAGAAAGTTGAAGATTTGTGCTTGAGAACTTAGGTAAGCTTTTCAAGAATGACATGCATGGTTGTTTTGATGAGTTCCTCTTACCTCTAACCCTCATCCTAACCGTCTCTCCTCTGCCCTAGACCATCATAGCATCAAGCTTTGATCTTGAGGTGGAGAAAGTAGGAGCAAGCCGAACACAACACATAGAACACCACCAAAAATCTCAACCGAGAAAAGCTAGGTATAAGAACCTCTAAACCTTATAATTTTAGTTAGTTTAAGCTTGGTTTTCATTTATGTTAAGCCTCTGGATGTATTTGGTGAGAAATGTTGTAATAGCTTAGTTGCATGTTAGCATGCTTGATGGTAGATCCGAGCTAAGCTAGAATCCCTAGCTTTCGAAGCTCGTGTGTGTATGTGCATGTCGTTTTGTGGTGTTGTGTGTGTGTCTCGGCCATGCATGTTTACTTTGGGCCATTTTTATCTTTTACATGCTTTAATATCTGCCCTTTCATGCTTTGATAAAGTGATGAATGTATTTTTAAAAGGATTTAAGGTACGACGATTTCCAACGGATCGTCGTACCGAAACCGTGAGAACCGTGGAAAACATGAACTAGGATTTTTGAATGATTTCGAACCTAAACTCTTTGAGAAATTTAAAATGGACTATGAACCCCATCTTCATCTTCTTATTCTCTGCCCTTAATGTATTTAAGAGTTAGAAAAATAGATTTTTCAAAATAAAGATGCTACGTGGTCGGTTTGGTGAAACCGTGAGTAGTTTGGAATATACGCCGCTTTAAAAGATAGTATGGTGATGAATATTGTAACGCTTCGATGATGGTGAATATAAGGATGATAAATACCCTTAAATACCTAGAAGCTACTGTCCATTTAATGTAATTAGCATGGGTAAAAAGAACGCCAAAGGTCTTGGCCTAAAATGGCGAGTTCTAAACCCTAACGCTAGTGTAGTAACAAAACGACCTTAATATAACTAACTCTATCAACGTGGAGTTTTTACGCTTCGATGACGGTGAATATAAGGATGATAAATACCCTTGAATACCTAGAAGCTACTGCCCTAGTAAAGAAAGATTTCAAAACCTAAAATGTTGCGTTCTAGTGAAACCAAATATCGAGCTAAACGAACGCTTTGAAATCTTAAGAATTATAGTAAAATTTGTTAATCCTTATACTAAGAATAAATGATTTTAAAGAGACGATGAAGGAGAAAAATTGGTCAAGTGGACCAAGGCTCGGTCCGGACTCGTAGTCCGTGAAAGTTCTATCCCGAGCCTAAGTCAACCGTATGTTTCGATTAGGAAACCCTCGAGAAGAGTTACTAAGACTATATATATAGAAGAGTCCGGAGCAATACTGTGTCTAGTTTAGAAAATTAGCTTCGCTCTCAGTCAATGAAATAAGCGAACTAACGAGAGTAGTTCCTTTTTATTTAAAGGACTAAAGAAGAACAAGTGGTCGGAGCTCGCAAGTGACACTCGAAGAAATTCGAGAGATTCAACGCTTACACAATGTAAGTGGCAATGCACCTACGGCACCAAGTTGTGTGTGAATGTGCTTGTATGTTAGACTGTTACTTACACACCTCGAAACGCTTAACTATATGCATGCTTTTGTTTAAAAGAAGTAAAGAAGCCGAAGTGAAACCCTAGAATGAGAAACAAAAGTGAAAGAGAAAATACGAACATAAAAGAACGTACAATGTACTGTCATGTCTTGTTATGTGATAATACTAGAATAAGACAAGAATAAAATGTTAATACTGCCGGACCTTGAACCGTGCGTGTAATGATGCCGGGTTCTAACCCGAGTAAGATTAGGGCTAAAACACAACCGAGCCTTGTTGTTGTTAGTTATTGAAATCCTGAAATAGTACGCGCGGGTCATGGTACCCCGAGATAAGAGGCTAAAACTACAAGGACTCTTGAGCAGTCCAAATGTTGTGTTTTATGTTATCGTTAGTAAACTCCAATGCCTCTTATCTAGTTCCTGATCCTCCAAGAGAGAGAGATCATGATGGAACGTAAGAAATATAGAAAACAAAATTA